>JANAVB010013398.1:25352781-25383228 GCA_029216955.1 Iris pallida | reverse complement strand
GAACTCTCGTTCGACTTCCTTGAATTGTATCTTGCTTGATTCCATTCTACCGTTGATTCTTATTTTCGTGCTTAGTGTCAACTAGGAAGATGACTACACTAGTATATGCTCATAGGTCAAACACATAGCTAGAATGGTTATATTGGCAATTGGAATACATTTAAGACTCTAATTGAGTTAAGGGTTTTTTATTGTGATTTAATGATTAGTAATTTGTAAAGTAGGATATTACCACGGAAAGTTTTAACCTTGAGATTTCTAATAGTAAACACCAGAGGATTTATAGAATTTCATACTTGGTTTAAGAAATTGATTAATTTTCAAAGATTTGATATTTATGATTTATTGGATTATAGTTACATCCTTGCACAAGTAAAAATTGATTTGCTTTTCGAGTTGTGATATTTTATGAGTTTGGGTAATAATATACATCTTTGAACAAATATAAAATTTATTTAATTTTCGAGTTTTAATGTTCATGATTTATTGTAATATAGTTATGCACCTTGAACAGTTATAGATTTGGTTTGAAAATGATCTTAGCTTTTAAAAATGGTCGTAGGAATTATTTAAACGGAGTTGTACAACTTGCGGTTTTTGTGTTTATAAAATTTTAAATTTTAAGGGGAAGTAATGACGGTGAATTTTGGTTTAAAATATTTGAAAGTTATGAAACAATTTTTGAGAATTTTTTATTTTACATTGTGTCCTATGATTGAGGATTTACAAATCTATTTAGATTTTGGTAAAAAAAAATAGATTTTGACTGATAAGATATTTAAAAATTTAGTTTAATGTGGATTGCTAATATTAATTTTTTTGAAGAATTTTGATGGATGTGATGGAAAGTTATTTTGATTGATTAAAGGAAGTTACCATTTAAAAGTTGTGAGTATTGTTGGAATAACATAGCATAAATAGAAGTTAAAATTGATGAGAGCATTGAGCTTAATTTTTTGAGATTGCTTTTAATATGCTAAGAGTTTTATTATAAATTAATTAAAAATTTTAGAGTGTTAAATTTTTGATTGATTGTAAAATTTTTATGGATTCGTAAATATGAACTCTTGAGTTAAATAGTTGAATTTAAACGTTAATTTCGGAAAAGGTTAGTAGTAACGTGATAAAATTTGCTTTGAGATTTATGAGAGTGATTTAAATTTTTTTTTTGATGAATTTGAACGGCTTGAAGTAAATACAAATTTTGGTGGTATATTTTTGAAAGTTTATTTTTTTAAAACTTTTGGAGGAAACTTGAGTTAAAATATTAATGATAGGCCACAAAGGTAGCCCTAATGAGTTAGAAGTATTCCACACTAATTGCCATGTCACTCATGACCATGATAGTAGTATATACACAAGTGTTGTTAGTCATCTACCCAGCTATGTGACTGTATTTTACATCGACTTACTCGACCTTCCTTCAATTCTAGATCTTTTAATTATGACCTTCTAACCCATTTGCAATTTGAATAATGAGTTAATGGTTCCTTAACGTATTCATCTAGGAGACTATCTTCTCTCCGAAATTGTGTTCCTAAATTATTTTTACTGGATTCTTTAATTAATTTTATTTCACGCTTTAACTTGATCTTCTTTATTTTGTGCATTAATTATCACCTCGTGAACTCCCACTTTCTATTTTTGATCTTCTGGCGTCCCCTACCGTGACTTGTATATTTGGAGTACAACACTACACTTTTTCTTCCAATAAATTTTATATGTAAGACCTAGACAAGTCCACCTTCTTGTAGATATATCATATCCCACCAAAATCCATCTCCTTATACTCTATTTCTTGATATGACTTTATGGTCAAAATGGCCAAACTATAATATTTACCATGATACGATATATTTTTGACCATGGATAGGGATTCAACCTCAACTCAATTCTTTCGACCCGATATATGATTGTGTTCTACTAAATTCCTTAAATGCTTAAATTTGTACTTTATCTTGATTGCTTGACCATTGTCCCATGATACTATTAGTTTAACTTTGTAAGTTGGGTAGAATACATCACCATCTAACAAACCTTTTCTTGTGAACCACATTGGTAAGTTCACTTAGACTCTAAATTCAGAGGACCCTACCTTATCTAGTCTACCAAGCCATAAATGAAGAAACACTAGGGCAACTGTATAGGCCCACACTTCGGACGAGCCTTGATTTTAAAAGATGGGACTATTTAATTTCCTTCATCAGTACCTCCCTTGCACATATTTTGACTATCCCATGCTACTAATGTAGCTTCAGTTTTGCAAGCTTATTTCATCATCAAGTTTGATCATGACATATTTTATTGGGTGCACCCACTAACATATTGTCTAATCAGAACCGGTGCATGATGGTCTGATCAACCTATTGCACTTTGGTTCGCTTATCACATATTATCCTACGTGGATGGGGACATAGCTAAACTTGTCCTCTAGAGTCTCATCCGTGACTGCCTTGACAACTCCTTTGAATTATTCGGTCGCCTTTGGACCACGTATTCGTATTCGATAACGCCTCCTTCGAACTCTATATTACGTTCGCCTTCACCTATTTTAGAAGGACGAAAGTGTCGTACTAAAACTCCTCTAACTGTCCTATCACCATGACCATTACCACCCAATGTAATCATATCTTTGTCTTGAACTACTCGACTTTTCCCTCGACACTAAATTTACAATCTTGACTTTCTAATCACTTGAATTTAAGAGTTATTACAATCGTCTCTTAATCATACCCTCAACCTAGACTACGACCATATAAACTTCCTTAAACCCTCCTATCTACCGGTGTGCCTTCTCACCCCCTCCTAATTCTTAATTTCGAGGACGAAATTCTTTTAAGTTGGGTAGGATGTAAAATTCTAAATTTCTACTATATTTTTATATATATTAAATTTGGTATTGATTTAAAAATTTTATATTGTACGTCGCATAGTCGTATTGTACGTCGCGCACGAAATTTTATTTTTCGTAGTTGCTCGTCAAGTGTGAATATGTGCGAGCGTACATATTTTAGAAAAATATTTTTTCTATTTTTTATACACTTTCAAAATATTATATAATTATTATTCTTGCTATAAAAAGCCTTTTTATTTTTAGCAGTTATTAATCATAAATAATATTTCATTGTATACTAGGAAAAACATAATCATGTATGCATTATTCGTGCATACATATATTTCGTAATTTTATTAGTCTATTTTAAATAAAAATATAATTTTTGAGATTTATTAATAAATATTTATTATTTAAAAAGATATTTAAAAATATTTATTATTTTCAAATTATTATTATTGGTATTTTGAAAAATATTTGGAAGTTATGGTGGCCATTTAAATCTTGATTTGATTTTTGGATTTATTTAAATAGTTAAATATTCGAAATTTATTTATCCCATTTGATTTTGAGCTAAAAATTTAAATAGATTTAAATTGGATTTAATTGATTTGATTTTAAACTAAGAGAATTTGATTTGATTTAAATTAGATTTGGATTTGGATTTGGATTTGATTGCTTTTAAATTAAATTAGGAAATATCTAAATTGGGTTTAAAGGAATCCTAATTCTTATCTAATTGGGAATTCCCACATCCTATAAATAGGCAGGTACTCCTCCATATTATTTTTACCACAAATCATCTTCCAACCATCCTTGTCAAAATTTCTCTCTTTTTTCGTCATAAATTCAGCCTCAATTTTCAAAGGTTGTAGCAACTTCGAATGACCATAACTCCCAACTCCGGACTCCTTTTGACCTCCAGTTTTTTTTGTTGGAATTGTATTAAGGTATATTTTCTGAATGTAAATTTTATTTTCATAAATTCGGAACTTAATTTTCTGAAAATTTGTGGAGTGTTAGTGGTCCGAAATCTGACACGTTTTAGTGTTTTTGAGATTCTGGAAGAACCAGAATCAGAATCACGATCCGTTTGAAGTTTTGGAATACTGACAGAAAAATACACATCATATATTTTTTTTAAAAATTTAGAATATTTTTTTTTGGTTTTTATTTTAGAAGTTTGTCACATCGTCTGAGTTCATCTTGTGTAGCCCTGTGACAATTCTGTACCCAACGGGATTGTCGGTTTCACCAGCAAGGACCTCAGGCAACACTTTTCTATTTGTTGTTTATTTATTTTAGCTCATATTTCATGTATTATTTATTTTTTATGCAAAATAAACTGTGATACATGGCATAACCTATTAGAACTTACTGTTCATTTATATTTCATGCTATGTATTATTTTTCTTACACATTAAATCTAGATTTAAGGGACCACCTTATGTGTTGCATTCATGGCCTTGACACGTTATACCACGAAGTTTGTGTCGCATGTAGAACACGGACGTGCGTGTTGGCTGGCCACCAGTACGTACAAGCCGTGCATAGGAATAACCGCTAATAGAGGTTGCATGCTTAGTTTGACTTAGTGGTTAATAGAGGATTTATGTTGTGGATACAACATAATAGACACTGGATGGGAAGAACAGTTCCTTAATGTATGGGTCATATATGCACTGCCCTGATTGCCGGTTATCTCCAATGGGAGGTACGGTCCTGATAGCCAGTTATCTCCAGTGGGAGATACGGTCCTGATTGTCGGTTATCTCCAGTAGGAGATATGGTCCTGATTCCTGATATTCCTGATCCGGCCCATGCGTCAAAGGTTTGTTCTTATTGTATTCACTATAGTACGGTTAGGTACCCTATTGCAGGCATCCCTTATTTATTTGAGCAATATTTATTCAGTTTATATGGCATGATATTATGTGTCTTATTATGTCCCTCTGAGGACCTGGTTATCTCTCCAGGTGTGTGCTTTTGTGAATTTGTAGGTGTTCTAGCCAAGGCCGTGATCTTCTCCATTCTTTCGAAGACGATTGCGCTTGGTTCGTCTCGTTATTTTATCGATCACTTCTTGTACATTTTATTTGAGATAGTTGGTAGTGGACTTTGTCTCCGCCCAACGATTGTATACATGACAAATTCAAAGTTGCTCTTATATCATTTATTTATCTAGTGGATGAGATTTAGTTATTCTGGAATTACTGCATTTTACAGCTTATGTATTCATACGAGGTTTCCATATATTGGAGTATACTTCGTATGTACAGCTGGCATAGATACGTACCTAGTCCTAAGTATTTTGGGACTGGGGCGTTACACCACATAACCTTTACATAATGCTAGCTTTTTCTCTCTAACACACCCTCTATATATATACATATTGTGATTGGATTTTCATGTAAGTGACTTTCATTCCTTAACTTTTAATTTTGATTTTTCTGAACCCTTTATAGATAATTGGTAGTTACCTTTCTTTATTTTTTTATGATGATACCAGTTTTCGTGTAGAATGGTAGACTGCCTTGCAGTTTTGATGATTGTTATTTCTGTATCTTTTCTAGTTTAGCACCCTAGATTGCTTATGTGTTTTGATACCCTATGACCGTTTCGGTTAGCATGACTAGTATACCTAGATGAGACTTTCACTACCACCGTATGCCATGACCCTGTATGTCGTCCTTTTTAATCACATGATTTGTTTAAGTTCTGGGACTTGATTGTGGGGGTTTGACCTAGAAGGAGTACGAACATTTTAATTTCGAGGACGAAATTTTTATAAGGTGGGTAGGATGTGAGCACCCTGAATTTTGGGTTGATTTTTTTATTTTATTTTAATTTTCCGATTCATTAGTTTTGATAAATAATTATTCTGTTTATTTATCTTTAAGTGTACTTTCCCGTGCTTTGATATTTGGAGTGTCAGGGATGTTCAACTCTGGAAATCTTCTCACGAGTTTTGTAGTAGATAGGATACCTTTAGATGGTAGATAGTGTCCCACTCAAACTTGTTTCCCTTGTACTCCTTTTGTTTCGTACAACTTCGGGCGAATTAGACCATTGATCATTAATTATTTTTCAACTCTTTTCCTTGATCATTATTAGCACGTTACCGTGACTTTTAATTTGAGAGCACAAGACCAGTTATTTTCTTGAAACCAACTCATCATGCATGATCTACTCGAGACGCTCTTCACCCATGACCTTCGTGTCCCACTCAGACACGCCATTTTGTACTCCAATTTCTTCGCACAACTTTCCTGACACGTGACCCAATTTTATTTCACCCCACGGTGTCACATTCATTTTCCAACTTAATTTGTGGGTACCCTCGACCAAAACATGTAAGCCCCAAATATGGACATGGCCCACATTGAGCCTACTATTCGTATGCCACTTATGTCCCATTTATTGGAATTCCTATGTGCTATTTATTTACCCATGATCATCAACACCTAATTTTAATTCGATTATTGCATAATGTTTGATTTTGACCCAATCCGGCTCCACCAAGTCCAGCCCAGCTTCGTGCTATCCTCCATCGTGACACCCTCAGCCGCATTACCCTTAAAAAATATTGAGTACTCATTCTACCTATTTTCATATTTAATGGAAAATTCTGTTGATTGAAATTCCAATAGGAATAACCTATTTTTTTCCATATTTAAATCCTTAGCCAATTGATTTCCCTCATTCAATCCTCACCCTATATTATTTCCCACACTCTCTCATAAATTTCCCTTATACTCAGCCGACTCTAACCCCAAGATCTATCTTTTTCTCTCTCTCTTCCTCTCTCATTCATTGAATCTCTCTCTCTTATCCTCTCTCTCTCTCTCTTCCCTTAAATTATTTTCCCATACATTCATCACAACAACAACTTCTTCTTCTACACCCGAGCCCACCCACATGGCCGAGCAGCCTCTCCTCCCTGGCCGCCGGCTACCGGCCCATGGTCGAGCGCCGTCGGCGATCACTCCAGCAACCTCCCATTCTTCCCTCCTCTTTTTTTAAAACTATCATCACCACCATCAATAACCACCATTTCCGCCACCACCTCTTCCTCCACATCCGCCGTGCCCCGCCGCCTTGCCCCGCGTGCCGCCGCGCCTTCGCAGGCCACCGCAGGTCGCGCAGCCCCGTACGCGGCAGAGGCAGCACCAGCCGGCCGGGAAAACCCTTGGCCGCGCGCGCACGGGCAGTGCAGCGCGCCGCCGCCGGCCGCAGTGCCTCCGGCGACCCCCACGCGGGTGCACCCCACTCCGACGAGCACTCCCATGGCGGCCACCGTCCTCCGGGACGCGCCGTCGAGGCGATTCGTGCGTTTCGCACGAAGTCCCGTCGTGACGCGCACGAAATCAAGTCCGTTTTGGCACCCCTTCGCAGCAACTTCGTGCACGATTTTTGAGAAATTCGACCGTTGGATCGACAATTTCTTCGCTCCATCACAAGCTCGGTATATCCACCTTCACTCCTGTCAATTTTCGTCCGTTAATTTTATAGTTTGGTACATCAAAATCGGCCACCAAGTTGACCATTTAAATTGTATAAATTTTGGACAGTTTTGGGGGTCAACTTCGTCAGCTTGTTCCTCCTCCACCGCAGCTTCGTTTGGCGTGTTACTAGTTCCTGTGTGAAGCTGGTATAACCCTCTTGCTACCCCTCCAGTTTCGTTTCATTTGTGAGCTTGTTTGATTGGTTGAATTCGACGCCAAAGTTGGCCGTCCGAATTCGTAATTTCCAACTTATAAAATTTCATTTTTGAACACGGGACTCCAGATTTCATTTATGACACCACCATTAGACTTGTGGCGTCGTTCTGGCATATTTTCATATAAAATTTGTTAGATTTGGAGGACGTGGACCCCGATACGTTTTTCGGTGCAAAGTGGGTCCCACAGTCCGGGTCAACGGGACTTTTTAACACGGCTCATCGAATCCAATTCTGAATATACCATTGAGTTCGTATCGTCATTCTGGACTCGTTGACATATAATTTGCTAGGTTTTGGTGGACATTGGATCTGGCACGCATTTTGGTGCAAGTCGGATACCAATATCCGGGTCAACGGGTCATTTTAAGATCGGCTTATCGGAATCCAATTCCGGATATACCGTTGAGTTCATATCGTCATTATGGACTCGTTGACATATAATTTTCTAGGTTTTGGTGGATATTGGATCTGGCACGCATTTCGCTGCAAGTCGGATACCAATAGCCGGGTCAACGGGTCATTTTGAGATCGGCTCATCGGAATCCAATTCCGGATATATCGTTGAGTTCGTATCGTCATTCTGGACTCGTTGACATGTAGTTTGCTGAGTTTTGAGAACTTTGGCTCCGGCATGCATTTCTGTGCAAACCGAAATTTCAAGTTCTGGTCAACGGACCAAATTGAGATCGGATCAACGGAATCCAATTCTGGAGATACCGTTGGGTTCGTATCGTCATTCTGGTTTCATGAACATATAATTTGCTATATTTTATAGACTTGTTTTCTTGCACGTATTTCGGTGCAAAACAGCTCCAACACGGATACCGTTTTGACCCAAAATTACCTTTTTGCCCTTGTGTCCAAATTGGACCGATGGGTAGGCTATTCTAGCTAATTTGACCATTCTGGACACGTTGGCGATGTTTATTTTATCATCCGACAATGTTTGTTGATAATTTCTCTGAGTCTAACTTTTTAAATTATTAATAATTAATTCTTATAATATTCGTATTTCGGTATTAGTACAACGGAACTGAGATCACTCAATTCCAGTGATCTCACATCGCTGAAATTGGTAAGATGGACACGTGGATCACTATAATAAGATTATCAATTTTACCGTTGATCATCTTATCTTGATTTGCGTGTCGTAAGTTTCGACGTACGAATAACGAAGTATACTTTATATCTTTAATAATTAGACTAGAATTGACCCTGTTGACCAGAGTTGACCAGTTGACCAAAAGTCAACTGTAAGTCAACACTTGACCTAGTTTGACTAGATTGTTGACCGGAGTTGACCTAGAGTTGTTTTGACTTAGAAGAACCTAGGATAATATAGATTGCTTGTAGAGTTTTATTTATTACAACTTGAACACCTTGTAACCTGTGTTGCTTTAAATAGGACTTTGTGGCTTCAGTTGGACCCCTATACTTATCAGCTGTTCAGGTTATCAGGCGACTACATTCTCTGATCATTTTATATCATGTTTAGGATTTTATTCTGCTTTATACTATCTTACTTGATGCTGACACGTTGGAACACGGATTGGTACTATATGGATCCCTTCATGAGATGTTATCCTTCTCGGGAGCATCAGATACTTTTGTCTCATGTGTGTTTCACTTACATCACGTATCTTATGCTTCTATTATCATGAATCTTCAGAAATCAGCTAGTGACTCATGTACCCTCATGATCACCGAGCCTTCACGAATCAATTCATGAATCACCCTTTATGGGCAACGTAGTATAATCATGAATTTTAATGTAACTTGAATGGATCCTTGTGTATTGATTGGGGATGGAGGAGTATAAATGACATGTAAATAAATCCAAGTAGTGTAATTATGAATCAATTCCAAGTAGTGTAATCATGAATCAGTCCTTAGCCATTCACATGTTTATGCAGTACTCTGAATCACTAGCACTGTCTCTCTTTATATATCATAGATATTTACTTACAGTCTCTCTTTTACATTATGTTATTTCTTCAGATCCTGTATTTTATTCTCTAGCATGATTACATTTCCTTTTCTGCTATGACTTGTTGAGATGTATTGTGCTCGCTCCTGTCCTGACTGGACCTGTTGATAAAATTTTACAGATAGCTTGGAGGTTGCCTGCTAGCCTAAAGGAGACACATTAGAGGTTGTTTAGTTAGCTATTTTCAGTTGTCTGGAGTTGTATTTATTTATGGATTACTGTATTTGAGCTTTGAGATGTATTTCTGGGTTGTGTATCTTAGACACTTAGGCTTCTATCTGCTGTATCTCTTTTGGATTTCATGTTTTACCTATCTTTTATCTTGCTCTACCTTAGTTGTGATTGAGACTGTATCTGCTATGTCACCCCCATTCGGGGAGTATAAACTGATTAGCCTTATACTGTTAGATGCATGAGACCTAGGACAGCGTTTTACCGCCGACACTGCGGCGTAGGCTGGGCGTTGTTACGTTCTCGTACCCTAACCCTAGGGTGCGGGTCGTGACAATCAGAATAAGTAAAGTTACCTATAGAAGATCCTTGAGGACCGGTGCTTATCTGTATCTGTTTAGCATACAGTGTGTCCTTGCCAAAATATTTTTCATAGTATCTTAATAAAGTGTCAATGCCCTTATTTTTTCTATTTAAAATTTTCTTACACTGTGCGCACCTTTAGCTATTAGTTTTGATTTTTTGGATCTAAAATCGGTGCCCTCATAGTCAGTGACACTTTTTTTTCTTCAAAATATTGCCATAAAACTGATTTTTTTTCCTATTTACGACATTAGTAGCCATACTTCTATCTTCAGGAGGTGACTAAATCAGCATAATAAGTTGTTCTGAATCACCTATATAAGGATGGTTAGAACCACTAGCATCCATATTTTAAAAATTATTTTTTAAGAAAAATAAGAGAATATGAATTTATTTATATACCACCAAAAGAGAGAAAAAAAGACGAAAGAAAAATCCAAAATCAGAAGAAAAAATATTATGTAATATTAAATTTACTTGAAACGTCAACTTGTCCAAAAAATTCGCACAAGTTGAAACCTCAATAACAGTATTGTTTTGCCTCCAAAAAGTTGCACTTCAAAACCCAGAAAGTTGTTACTTCAATCTTCAGAAATTGCTTAGCTTGTATATTTTGTAAGAGATGGAAGAAATATTTGTGTATAATTTTCATGAATTTTGGACTCTTTATAGTTTTTTCGGTGCAAAATGACTTATTATATCCTTAAAATATTGTGGTTATTGTAGGTCCTAAAAATCAAGTTGCATTTATCAAATAAACAAGAAAATTAAATTGTGCACTCTTCAAATGACTGCGCAGGAGGCTGATTGCGCTACAATTCAAACGCGCAAGCTGAACTGCGCTACCACCCAAGCGCGCTATGCTGACGTGGAAGTGCCATCATTACCTGACAAAAATCCGATCTTCTGACAGCTGACATACCAATAAACGAGGAGTCCTTTCGTTTTTGTGTAGCACAGCACTCGAGGACAGCTGTACAGCCAGCGCAGTATGACAGCTCAACTTCAGCGCAGTTTGACCGAGCCTGAGTCTCAGCGCAGTTGATGCTAGCGCTTTTCAAGTAGCACAATCCATCAAGATAACTGACATTTATTACATGCCATCAATTGCTCGCCACATGGCAACCGCTGTGCACGACCATGCATTTTAATCAAATAATGCCACACGTCTAATACAGTTGGCCACGATCGAGTAACGGCCAGCACAGTTCGTTGTTTGCGCAGTCTGTTGCTAGCGCAGTTCATCATGCGCAATCCATAATAACTACAAATTAGTTATTTCTAGAACTCTATAAATAGAGTTTCAAGTCCTTCATTAAGGGGATCAGATCATTATTATCATCAGAGTTTAGAAGTTCTTGTCCAAGTGCTACTGCATTCTTCAGAGACTATCGTCTTTAAAGTTCACATCGTCCAAGGGATAAAGCGATCGTCTTAGATCGGATTCCTATAGTTGTACTTTCCCAGAATTTAATTGTAATCTTCTTACAAAGTTTGTGAAATATAAAGGACTTTTGTTTTTGCAAACAAAATAGCGACTCTGCTGGGGACGACTTTCTCCTCCGACGAGGAAGTGACAACTCAATGTGACGTTGCGTCTATCTAAAAGACACAGAAGATGCTGGTTGTGAAGGTCAACCAGACTGCCTACAAAGCGATGATCAACTCTGGGGCTACTCGTCGCACTGCAACCTCTGCCAAGAGTAAGGTCCGTTCAGTGTAGGCTCCAAAGTCCTCTGCGTAGTCCTCTGTGCAGTCATCTGCGCAAGCTGCTGTCTCAACTGCTGCCCTTGCGCTACACACTGCTCTTTCTGCCACAGCACAACCCACTTCCTATGCTACTCTGGCAAAGTGCAAAACTCCTCTCCCCCTGGCGCAGTTGGCGAACTCCTTCCTTCCTGCGCAATCTACTATTCCTGCAACCAGAGTGAAACTTAAACATTCTGAAGCCAGGACTCCTGCTACGCAAACTACAGTTTCTGTGGCCAAAAAGCCATCTGCCAAAGCTTCCCAAGCGCAATCAGCCAATGCGCTTATTGCCACTTCAACCTCTGCGCAAGCTGTTCCAGTGCAGTCTAATAGGGATAGTCCTTTGGCTAATCTCCTTCTTCTCACAGCAAGAGAAAACTCTGCTCCTCTTTCCAAGTACCCTCTTGCTCCAGCGCAATCTACTGGAGGTAGTCTGTTGACTGTTCCTCCTCCTCCTCAGAACAAAGGAAAATGCCCGTTGGTCTTTTCTCGAACTTCCGTTCCACGACTTGGAAAACAACAGAGGGAAATGCTTTTTACCAACCCTTCTTCACAAAACAAGGGAAAAGGTCCTTTGGTCTTTTCTCAGTCTTCTCCGATTTTTATCGTAGAAGATCCATCTGAACGTGCCTCGACACCAATCAGTACAAGAACTCTCTCAAACAAGAGCTCTTATCTACCTGTCAAAAGGAAATGTACTGATCAAAGCGGTATTCTGCCTACTCAGGTAGCAGAACTCCAAGATCTCCCAACTCTCCGGATATTCCGCTCAAAACAGGGAAAATTACTGGTGTCTCAGACAGAAACCCCTGGGGGTGAATTTGCTGATCTACGGACTTATCTCAATAGACCAGCTTCTATGAAACACAAGCAGCCAATGCCGAAGATCAACCTGCATCAGAGGCGAATTTCCAGGATAAAAAATCCTGACACCTATGCTAATGAAGTGAGTACTTCTCTATATACTCACGGGATAAAACATCTGAAGAACCGAAACCATATTCCGAATGTGGTCAAAGAACATATCCCTTAGACTTTTCTCGTCCCGTCATTATTCTTGACCTCCGAAGCACCTCAAGCAAAAAGGGACAACATCTCAACACCTCCAGTTCAACCACTTGAACATCATTGTAATCACAAGGTTGTCATCAAGCGTTGTTGCCAGACAACAAAATGATCTGTTTTGATCGTCTGAATTTTGCAACTTCTGAACCAATGTCAGAAGATGAAGACGAATTGTTGTATGCTTCCGTCAATATGGCTTCTCGAGACACTGGGGGTAGAAAGTGCTCCAAACAAGGCAAGCCTCGCAGGCCCAGCCAGCGGTACTTAGATTTACTCCAAGAATCTTCTGAAGTATTTCGACATACCCGATCCTGAAGTCGAGACACAATGGGCATGGGAATCTTCTCCAAGATCCCTCTGGTCATCTTTATTTCTTATTCAGGAGATGATTCCTTCTCTGATTATGATACATACAACAAAAGTTCTGAACAGACGGTTCTTCTACTGTACCTAGAGAAGTGACAGCTTATGTTGTCACTGAAGACCCAGATGCTTCTAGTTCAGCAAATCAAGAACAACGAATAGCTGCACTAGAAGACAAGCTGAAGACCATGGCTGAAATGGTCGTAAGTATGCATTCTATCATTGTGGCCCAACATACAGTACCACCGACCGCACCTGCTGTAAACCCTGAGATTATAGCATCGTCGGTACCTGTCAATACAGGTCTGGGGGTAGTATCTCCTCAAATACCCCTGTACAAATTCGACCCACACCCAGTCAGTCTGGAGCTGGGGGTAGCACTTACCATGCTGTTCCTCCCCCTAACACTATAATTCAGCCTGCTCCTTCTGCATCATCGGAGGATGCTAATAAAGCTTTCAAATACTTGCGTACTCAATTCGAGGCCTTCAAAGAGAAGACAACTTACAGAGATTGGGGATCAAACAACCCTATCCGGTTGAATAGAAGGAAGTCCCATTCCCTCCTAAATACAAAATCCCTACAATTTTACTGTTTGACGACAACACTTCTCCAAGTCAATTCATTAACCACTTTGAGGTAATGACTGTTCAACTTCATCCAAATGACGCTCTTCTTACCAGGGTATTTGTTGGCTGTTTAGCCGTGTAGCATACGATTGGTACATGAGCTTACCTGATGGATGTATCACCTCTTTATCGGGTTTGAAACAAATCTTCTTGGAGCGATTCTACGAGAGAATCAACGACATGACCATGTCGGCCCTCAACAAGATCAAACAAAGACATAATAAACCGCTGAGAGTTTCATTGAAAGATTATGCCGAGAAGCATTAAAGATGCCTCCTGGAACTCCGGCCGCTGTCACTATAGATACCTGCAAGGCAAATCTTTTGCCTATCATCAGCATGTGGATGGGGTCAACTCAATTTCAAGACTGGCCATCATTCATTGTCAATGCTAAAGAAGCTGAAGTTAGTGCTGACAAGTTCAAGCAGTTGGGGTACACATGTCTAACCCCGACCGGATGAACACCCGACAGCTAGTGGGTAATCGCTAGAACAACCGCAAGGGTAAAGAAACTTTGAACATCAATTTGAAGAACAAAGAATCTCTGGCTGTCAACGTAGCTCCACCTACGTCTGCTTCTACTTCTTCTGCCCCTCCACCAAGGAAAACTCGTCCGAAAGTAGAATACTCCTTTGATGAGAACGACACCGTGAGCATCTTCGATTGCTTGATCAAAAGCAATAAGCTCCAACTTCCAGACCCGAAGAAGTCTGACGAGGTCAGTAAGACTGATCATCCCAAATATTATGTTTATCACAGGTTCATTGGTCATCCCACTCGAGCATGTTATGTGCTCAAAGGCAAGATTCAGGAGTTAGTCAATGCTGGTGTTGTCACTCTTCAACAAGATGAGAAGACTGTTACCGCGAACATGGTCTCAGTACAGTTTGATAACTTCCCTCCACAGATGGTACAGCATGGTGTCATCCCTATCCCCAAGGCCACCCTTGAGATCGAGAATCTCCCTCCTCCATGGAGTGAAGGTCTAGCCGCTGCGCCAGGTGTAGCGACTACTCCTGTGGAAGTTGAAGCAACAGTTGCTTGTACAGGTGGACATTCAGCTTCTTGAACATGAACTAAGGTCTCTCTAGATAAGGGAGCCATGGTGGAGCTCGTTGCCCCTCCCAGATGTTCCTCTGCGAAATCAAATAACACCATCAGTTTACTGTCATTAGCGACTATCAAAAAGGATCAAAAATAAGGGCAAGCTTACCATTGCTGGGTCTAGTGACGAGTTTTTCGTCTGTTGGCACAAGTTGCAGCCCAGCAGAAGTAGCTTCAGACATTACTGTCTGACTACTTCCTGCTTCGGAGCCGCCTGAAAAATGTCGGCTGCTGCTAGTATTGCTGTTGTTGGCACTATACCAGTGCATACTGGAGGGATTGGAAAAGATTGAATTTCTGCATAAATGAAAGATAAGATGTCAGTTATTTAATCTATAAAAGAAGATTATCAATATTAGCCAATATCTCTTGGATTAGTGATAGTAGCGTCCTCCGGTGCTATGTCATCAATAGCATTCTTTTCTTAGGATGCATGAGCATCAGCATCCTCTTCCTGATTTGGAGTATCATCAACAGTCTCTACCGATGTTTCTTCATCATCCTCCGCACCTTTTCTCGGGCTTCCTCGCTATCACTTGCGGCAACCGGATCTATATCATCATGAAAACCGAAGTCACAGCCTTCTAGAGCCTCAATCATTAATTTGTCTTCTTCAGCACGAAGTGATCTTGGAGAAGCTGGAAGATGGGCAGTTTCCGGTGCAAGTGTAGGAGATCGCAATATCGAGAGATGTTTCTGACTCGTTGATTGGAATCAGAGTTGCAGTCGCCTCTCTTGTTTTTGCAGCTTCATCCTCTATCTCCGCGATCTCCTCTCTTGTTCCTACAACCTCGTCCTCTTCTCTACACTGGAAGATTCCTGTCTGGGCTCAAGAGCAGGTGTAGGAGACGACATCATAACTCCGACGATCGCACTTGTCAGGACCAATGCCAGGATAGGTCTTGGAGGAGTGACTACTTTCTTTCTTCTGAAGACTATTTTCTTTCTGTATAGAGGTCTCTCCGGACTCTCTACGTCTATAGCATGATCTTGTCTTTGAATGGAGGTCGGGGTCATCGCCTCTTCTCTCTGAATTGACTCAGCCTGTTGCCGAGATTGCGACCGGGTAGTGACCCTTTTGATGATTCAAAAACAATCTTCTTCTTAGAAATTGGAGAAGAAGGTTCTTCGGCCTTCCTCTTCTTCTCCTTGGCCAGAGATCTTACAACTTTTAGGGAGACGCGCAGCGGCTCGTAAGCTTCTTCAGGGAAGTTAGCTTCCCTCGAAGCTTCTAATGTGCATCAGTCGGCTCATTCTCCTCATCATTACCTGGAAGCACCAGAACAGGTGCTCTTTTCTTGAATCGAGTCGCTGTCGCGAAGCTGTCTGCCAGATTAAAGTTTTCAGCAAAAGTATTTGTTGATGTATAGAAGATCGAGTACGTATACAGCATACGAGGACCTCGATCATTTCTGGACGGCATTGAGAACGTCGTCCTGGTGTCCCGAGCATTGTAATATGCCCAAGCCCGGGCTCCATCAATTAAAAACCCATTTTTCTTGTAGGCATGTGATAGCATTACCTACATGGAACTGGTCATAACCGAATTGGCGTGCAAAACGGCTGGGAAGATAAGGCTCGAGATAGCATTCATCATCGAACCGATATACCAGGTGTGACGGCCAGATTGTCCTCAGCCAATCGAAAGCTGTGTGGCCCAAAGGTGTATCCTTCCGGAGTCCACAAGGTTTGTAGACATGCTCATAACCGACCGGAGGGGTAACGTAGTAGAAGCTCCATCCTCTTCCGAGATCCAGTGCACGTCGACAATCTCTTAAAGTAATGTAAATCCACTTGCATCCAAAAATCTTCTCAAAAAGCTGCCACCCTGTCCCCATATCCGGATTCATTAGTGAAGGATGATGTAGGAGCAGCCATCCGAACAAGTATGTGTATGGGAGTTCCAACCGCGGGAGAAGTGTCCTTTCTCGCCTTTTTCTTTAATCATTGAATCGACGAAGAGGCGAAGACCAGCATTCACTCTGCATGTCATTGCTGACAGCAGATCCATCCGGTAGCCGAAGACCAGACGGACAGCAGCAAAAAGTACACCGCGGTGGAAGAGGTCGACTGCACTGGCCCAGGGACGACGTATCGTCGGAGCCAGTAAGTGAGGAAACCCGCCAACTGGGCCTCCTTCGACATGGGCCTATAGCCCATCCTCATGTAACTCTCAATAATGTCATCTTTCTTAAGAGGGGGATATTGAAGATCATCCTCGATCTTGACATCCATATCTCCATGTGTCTCCATTAGCCCTATCACTTTACTAGTGCTGAGTGGTCGAAAAAAGTTAGGATTACAGTTTTCGTGCTCCTTGGTCTTTTTCTCAATGATGTGGTTAAGGAAGAGATATGGCAACCATTTAGTGGAGTAGCAAGTGCCAGATGTGCCACTCTTGTAGTAGAGAGAACAGATCTTGTAGTGACATAGTAGCTCTTCAAACACAGCCACCATGTCAGCATTCTCCTGACGCAGTTTGTCCAATTCATAGTTTGTTGGGACAAACTCTTCATAGGGGATATCCCCCATTGGCAGGCCGGAGATGTACTTCATCTCGTGTAAAGCTAACCCAATCTCTCCGCGGAATGTCATGAACGTCCCGGTTCTATAGTTGTATCTCTCGGCTAACGCGAGGAAGATGAGGATTAAGGGGAAAGCCATAAACAGTGGCATACACTGCTTGGTATAGATTAATCTCCTTAAGCCGCTCTTCAAATTGGACCAATATCCAATTGGATATACAGCTCCATCTCTTGTTATCCGGGTTCACGAGGCCTGTCAGCCTCAATTCCTGATCTGATACCTTCTTTCTGCCTTCGCAAACTCATTTGCGAATATCGGACTTCTCACTGGTAGCAGCAAGAAGAATCTTCTGGTGGGATACAGCCGGGCTTTAGTCCTCTAAGTAATGAGCTATGGCGCTCAGAGGAACTGTAGAAGATATCCTTGTTGTCAGACCCCTTCTTGACACAGATGTTTCCTGTTCGGGCTTGCTGAAGTGGAGTTATATCCCATTCCATTCTTCTCGGATAGCTTACAAAAGCATATCGAGATAGAGGAAGGCATCTAGAAATCTCCGGCAGAAGGATTTCTTCTCGCCCTCGCCCCTGGATAAGTCTCTGTTCCATTCGAGGTCTGGGCTGAGAGTTCTTGTCAAAAGCCTCACCAAACAAGAACAACGGCTTATTATGAGTAACTGTGTCAGTAGTCTGAAGAGGCTGCCCATTCATCAAACATAGCAAAGTCTTATTGTCCTGTGTAATCAATACGACTTGCCAAGATGACGGTAAGGCGTACTGAGGAAATGTCACATGAGATAGATCTTCTTTATATTCAGGTTCAGCCAAGGATCCTGCAAAGACCTCATAATTGGGGTCTTCCCTAGGTTAACTGCATCAAATAAAGAAACAAGATTAGTACATATAAAAGCAAAATTCTACAAAAGATCATCAATTTGCGCAAAGTTGTTAGATTGCGCCAACACAGTCAGCTTGCACAAATTGTCAGATTGTGCCAACACAGTCAGCTTGCGCAAATTGTCAGATTGTGCCAACACAGTCAGCTTGCGCACGTTGTCAGATTGCGCCAGCACAGTCAGCTTGTCCAAGACATCAGTTTGCGCTAACATACTTGCGCAAGACATCAGTTTGCGTTGGCACAACTGCCTTGCGCAAAACAGTGGATTGCGCGAATATTTTGTCAGCGCTTTCCATCCGATTGCGCAAGAGTATAGTTTTCATAAAAATGAAAACTATTGTGAATGCAACCGAAAACCTAAACAGGGTGGCGCAAAAACCATCGATCTCTAAAAGAGAGAGGTATGAAGGTCTGAAAGTATCAAGAACCCTAAAAAGGGTTTCGATCTTTGTTCGTCATTTACCTTGCAATGCTGGATGACCTGTTTCATGACAAAAAATTCAGGGCACAACCCGAGTCGAAGGCTCGGCGGGGGCCTTGCCCTTCTCAGTGGCTGTACGCTTGGGAGCCATCGCTATCGTCGACGGGAAGGAAAAAGTAGTCGGAGAAGGAACGGAAGCTTTTGTCTCTTGAACAGTCGAAAAACAAGTAAAGATGAAAAAGAAAAAAGAAACTATTTATAGTTTTTCAAGTGTAACGGCTACCTCCGATTGCGCCACAAAAGTCGGAGCTAATTCCTCCAAACGCGCAGTCAAAGCGCAACTTGCGCAACTTGATTTTAAATTCAAAATTCAAAGTATTTCGAAACTTTGAATATTTTCAAATTTCGAAAACTTTGAAGGGGGTCTTGTAGGTCCTAAAAATCAAGTTGCATTTATCAAATAAACAGAGGAAATTAAATTGCGCACTCTTCAAATGGACTGCGCAGGAGGCAGATTGCGCTACAATTCAAACGCACAAGCTGAACTGCGCTACCACCCAAGCGCGCTATGCTGACGTGGCAGTGCCATCATTACCTGACAAAAATCGATCTTCTGACAGCTGACAACCCAATAAACGAGGAGTCCTTTCGTTTCTTGTGCAGCACAGCGCTCGAGGACAACTGTACAGCCAGCGCAGTATGACAGCTCAACTTCAGCGCAGTTTGACCGAGCCTGAGTCTCAGCGCAGTCTGATGCTAGCACTTTTCAAGTGGCGCAATCCATCATATAACTGACATTTATTACGTGGCATACATGCCATCAATTGCTCGCCACGTGGCAACCGCCTGTGCACGATCATGCGCATTTCAATTAAATAATGCCACGTGTCTAATACAGTTGGCCCACGATCGAGTAACGGCCAGCGCAGTTCGCTGTTTGCGCAGTCTGTTGCTAGCGCAGTTCATCACGCGCAATCCAAAATAACTACAAATTAGTTATTTCTAGAACTCTATAAATAGAGTTTCAAGTCCTTCATTAAGGGGATCAGATCATTATTATCATCAGATCAGAAGTTCTTGTCCAAGTGCTGCTGCATTCTTCAGAGGCTATCGTCTTCAAAGTTCACATCGTCCAAGGGATAAAGCGATCGTCTTTAGATCGATTCCTATAGTTGTACTTTCCCAATTCAATTGTAATCTTCTTACAAAGTTTGTGAAATATAAAAGACTTTTATTTTTGCAAACAGTTATAAGGGTATTTTTGGTCATTTTCAACAAAATGACAAAAATACCCTGAAAACAGTCAAAAACATCCCTTAAAATAAGGCCCCCCCCCCCCCCCCCCCCCCCCCCCTCCCGAGACAATCATATTGTCATTAAAAAATTGGTCTAGACCGGACCTGGACCAGGCCGGTCGGGCCGGGCTGACCGATTTGACCGGGTTTAACCGGATCAGACCCGAAGATAAACGGGCCCGACTAGTCTGAGTTACCGGGTTGAAAATTTCAACCCAGTCCGAACCGGCAAAGGACTCGGACCGAGTTTCTCCGGATCGTTGATCGGACTCAGGCCGGCCAAAACTGGCTTTGACCGGGACGACCGGTCCATTTACCACCTTGACCTTCACTTGGGAAAGTGCTTTTAAAATAAAATAATAAATGACGCGGTTGCATCAGATTAGCTATTCTGATGTCTGAACCAATTGGGATCTGGCTAAGGAGAAGAAAGTTTTCCCACTTCTAGATCGTGCTCAATTCATAGAATTCAACATACAGCAGCGGCCACCAACGACCACGACCACGATCTTCTTCAAAAAATTATTTCCTCGATGCTTCCAAGAACAAGGAGCTGCAAGGGGAAATAAAAAACAAAAACAAATAGAGTTAATTTCTCAACGCCGCCACCACCACCACCACCATCAGTTTCTAGAGAAAGAGGAGGAGGAAGAAAGAAGAAGGATGGATAGGAGATTGGTCCAGATCCTCCGATCATCGGCGTTCCAGTTTCTCTTCTCCTGTTTGATCCTCTTCTCCTCCGTCGCCTTCCTCTTCTCGTGGATCTACTTCTCCCCCTTCCCCCGAGCCCCCCTTCCTTCCCCTTCCTCCTCCGCCGCCCTCGGCTGCCGGCCCGACGGGGAGGGCTCGTGGTCGATAGGGGTCTTCTACGGCGACTCCCCCTTCACTCTCGCGCCCATCGAACGACAAACTCCTGTAAACGAATTATGATGTTCTATCCTTAATATATAAAAAAATTTGATTCTCGAAATTCTCTCTTGATTTTAATTTTGATTTTTATTATTATTGATTTTTAGGACAAGGCATGGAGGAACGAGAGCGCGGCTTGGCCGGTCGCGAACCCGGTCGTCACCTGCGCCTCGGCGTCCAATGCCGGCTACCCGAGCAATTTCGTCGCGGATCCCTTTCTCTATATCCAGGTCCATTGCTTCACTCATTTTTTTTTCTTTTCTTATCGATGCTTGCTTGCTGATGAATTCAGGTTTAGGAACATGTTATTGTGCTAAGGCCATCTCCAATGGGGATTTCTAAAATTGAGTTTATATCCTACTTGTGATTGTACTAAAATTAAGTTTCTATCCTACTTGTGATTGTACTTTAAGAAAATTTCTATGCTGGTTGGTAGAGTTTCTATATAGAAATTGCATACACATAAAAACACTCTCGAATGGTTATCCATTTCTATCATATGTGGCAACAAATAAAAGGATCAATTTAATGACGTGAGACCCAATATTAATTGGTATGAGAGATGAAGAATTTCTAAACCCGAAACCCTCGTAAAAAAGAAATTGAGATAGAAACCACTAGTTTCTACCATAGAAATATGGGAGATTGGAGATGGCCTAAGTTGCAGCATCACCAATATAATTTTGTACTGTATCCTAGTGTGTTTTGGAGCTGATATGTCATGTCCAATACGTGTTCGACAAGACACTACGCAAACAGCTCCCGGACGCCACTTATTGTTGAAGTATCCATGCGGCCTCATTTGGTTCGCGGAAAGGAAAGGAAATCAATTATTTGCTCTTTTCTTTCCTTTGGAAAATTGTAATTCCCACCAATTTTTCTTTCCGTTGTTTGGAAAAGCCAAGAAAAGTGGAAGGAAAACTAAATCCTTAGAGTAGGAAAGTAAATCCTTGGGTGGGTGGAGAAACCCCATTTTCCCTTCTTTTGGGAATCATTTTCCTTTCCCTCCTCCTTTACATTGGCATCCAAACAAAGTAAAGGAATGACTTTTCTTTCCCAAGGCTATGATTCCGCGAACCAAACATGAGTTTAGGATTCACGAGTCTGGTTTGAAATAGACAAATTTTTGTAGCCAGGGCCGAGATACGAGGTGATGGACATTGATTTGCTCATGTAAATCTTTTTAAGAGTATTGGAATAACTTTACTTAGTTAGGGTTTCACCATCCTACGAAGTTTTTGTTGAGATAGTTTAGAGTATTGACCTATGTTGCACAAATACAGTTAAGAACATGATACAAATACGGGACAGATATATTTTCCAGTAGGTACAATCGGTAGTCACCTATGTTGAACCAATACAGGTACAGATATGGGTACGGATACAAACACCATTTTTTGTGCCCGTGCAACACTGGCGAGGACGGGAAAAAAATGATGCTTTTGTTAATTATAGTTTCCACACATTTATCTGTACATTCAGGTTATGGACATGTGGCACTTGGACTGTCCAGAAATAAAGAATTATCTTATATTCTAATTTTGGCTTAATTGATTGATAGTTCAATTATTTGGAAATAAAATTCGGTTGTATATTAATATTGTGGTAAATAAATACATCGTCTTCAAAGCATTATCCCAAACTTTGCATGTGATGTGCTTAATGTCTTGGATTTTAACTGCAAATAAATGAGAAGGGTTTTTTGGGTAGCCGACAACACTCTCCCTCCAACTTGGTGGTCTGCTGATGTCAACTAGTCTCAACTTGATATTTGTTTGTTCTTAGCGGATTATTTCTCAAAGTGTACATAAATGGAGTTGCTAATTGGTCATCAATTCTAACAAAAGAAATAAAAAGTGGTATTGGCATGACCCTTTCTAAATGTAATGGTAACCAATTTCTAATGTTTTCAATTTTTTCATGAAAAATAGGATTTGTGAAATTTCAATGGTAGCCTGATTATAACACCATGCTTTGATAATCAAGGATTATATGCCCATGGATTTCAGGAATAGTTTTAGCTAAACTTAGTTTCATGTGTGGTGTGGTCATTTCTTTACTCCTTTGTTGCAGTTGAACCGAGACAACAATGTTCTTGTTGTTTTTTTCCGTGTGACCAAATTGCCTCTAGTCTTACTGCAATGGTACTCATCAATTACTTGTCAATAGGACATTAAGCGCAATGGCAAGCCGGGTATCCAACAATTTTTATTAGCATTCTTGGTCATGGAATAGCTTTTCTTGGCTTGAACTTTATCTGACTAACACAAGCCAAAATCATGTGTCTAGTATGAGGAGCATGCATTGATTGGCTAATATATAACGCATAGTCAATATCAGCCATCAGGTCTTGTAATTATGATATAGTCAAATTCCAACAAGCTTGTGATATATAATGATGTCTTCAATAGAGTTAACAGCTTCCACATTTAGGTTGTGTTTGGTTCACTGTAATGTAATCGTAATGGAATTGCATTTGTAATGTAATTGAGTTTGTAATGTAACGGAGTTACAATTACATTACCATGTTTGGTTGAAGCATGTAATTAAACCATGCAATGTAATGTCAATTACATTCAAATGTTTGGTTTAACATGTAATGTAACGGAATGATAATTATTATTTGTATCATTTTGACAAATATATATGACAAATATATATATATATATATATATATATATATATATATATATATATATATGGGCAAACTTATCATTTATAATTAAGAAAAAAAATGTATATGATATATTTAAATTTTTTTTTTTAAAAACAATCATGCATATTTTTGTTTTTTTTGGTCATATAATATTATTTTAAATTAGCAAGTACTATAGATAGAAAACAAACATAAAATATATTGCATTCCATCTCAAAAAAAAAAAAGTTAAACCAGAACATTAATATGATATTATATAACAAGCTAAAAATTAAGCCAAAGTCAACATCTGAACTTAGAAAATGAAAATTTCAAAAACTATAAGCAACCAGTCTTCTTTTTCTAGAAACACCCGATCCCCCCCCCCCCCCCCCCCCCCCCCCCCCCCCAAATAAAAAAAAGTCTCAATTTCCTCACTATCTCCACTCCATGAATGAACCAGAAGTAGAAAGAAGAAGAATGTTAGAGATCCGACCCCGGCCAATTCGTAATTAATGGGCTCCTTCAAGGGCCACGTGCTCCCGGGATTCCTCTTCCTCTTGGTCGGTGTGTGGCACGTGTGGGGCGCGACGGTGCGGTATGTGTCGGATCTGGGCGCGTTCCAGGTCCGGATGTGGCACCCTGTCAGCTCCTTCGGCCGGCTATGGCACCTAGAGCTGTACGTCGTCACGGGGGAGGAGGAGGAGAGGGGGGGGGGGGGGGGAGGAATCCGCCGCGGGCTCCACCGCGGGGTCGGGAACGGAGGAGAGGAGAGATGAGAATTTTTTTTCTCACGATCGGTATTTGGAGAGTTTTGGTGGGAATATTTGTGTGGTGGTATATTGGTAATTTAAAAGTTTAAGGATGTAATGTAATTAGAATTACATTTCTTTGATGATGTAATTGATTTGAATAGGAGTTGATGTAATGTAATCAAGTTTGTAATTGCGATTACATTACATCAAGTAATTAATTGTCTAACCAAACATTCGATTAGGATTACAACGTAATACCAATTACATTACATTGTACAATCCGGTAAACCAAACACACCCTTAGTTGAAGGCTAATACCAACAGTGTCAACAAAGTTCTAGGTTGCAAGTTTTCCGTTCAAGAAGATCCCATGTGTATTTCTTTGTCAAGTAAAATACATTTTTAATGTTACTTTTTCACTTTGGTACTGAGCTTAGATCATCTAGATCTTTGATATCAAGCTTGGTTTTGACCAAGCTTTTACTCCATTAATTGCTGCTTGATCATCTCCTGCCATGATTATGTCATTAGTCATCCACATATACCAACGGAATTTAAGTTCCCTCAGGCCGGCCTTGACAAAGATTGGAACCCAATAGCAGAAATTTTCAAGTTATCAACCATGCTCCCATGGATTGTATTGAACCATGGACTGCCATTTCTGTTGCAAGCTACTTCATTACTATTTGGATGTTGAGGAGTCACCTGCCATGTGCACCTCACAATCAAGCTCTTTGTAGAGGACATCATTCTTAGCATATAATTGACTTAGTTTCCACCTCCTGTTAATAGCGAGAGCCCTCAAGGGGATCATTTTGGATACAGGAACTCTGCAAGATAAAATGAAAAGAGAAAAAGAAAGATGATCTGAGGAAGAGAAGGAATGGACGGTGTATGTTTCATACTTGCACGTTACATTCTCCATTATGTCCTTATATACAAAGCCTAATGTGTAGAAGTCCATGAAACAAGTAATTATGGTTTCATGGTCAGGAAGGAACAGCTGTATCTTCAAAGATTTGTCTGTCAACAGATCTCTGATGGTCTGATGGCTAGTTAATCAGGAAAGGATCTGATGATACATGTTGACAGTGACATCACCCTACTTCAACTAATTGTCTCTGTTGTTTCCCTCTTGTCTCGTCTTCTAATGCATGAAAATGTTCATGCTGGACAAACAAGCTTTATGACTTGCGGTTGGTGAAGAGATGGCTTCTCTTTCTGATAAGTCATTCTGTTATTGAATATTTGATCTGTTCATTTTGTAAGTGCATTCATCAATAGGTTTCAGCCGTTTGGTTGACCAGCTGATCTTCACAAGTATAAAATACTTGTAGATTAGTAAGTGAATTAATCTTAATTTACGCACTTCCATTTCTGATATTCTTCTACTGAATTCTTTTAGCTTGGTCCTCACCAAACAACTATGCTTTGGAATAAAAGCCACGAATATATGATCCCTGATCATTTGCATTGTCCCTGCTTTTACCTTGATTATCATAGTTTAGCTTATTGTTTTAGTGGTGTTGAATGATCGCCTTGTATCCTGTTGATAGGTGGTTTTGATGCTTGATACTTGGATGCTCCTGGTTGCCTTGTATTCTTAAGCCTATGATGGATATTAGTGCCTTAACGAAGTAAGCAAACTGAAGAAACCAATCCCCTTCTTGTACGATCTTGACCTGAATATTGGATGAAACATGCAAATATATAAGTTGAAGACTTTGGAAAAGTTAAACCACTCAATCCGACCATCTGTCCTCTATATGGATTGCATAGCAATAATTTATATGATGTGTAAGTTCCATTTGCCAATTGCTGGTAATGCGTCGAGATTGACATCGTTTAAAATATCTCTATCCAAACCCGAAGTGTTGTAGTGCCCAACTTTTCACTCAACTCCTACATGTGAGCATTTATTTGTTGCAATGTGGGATGATGTGGCACCTCTCATGGTATCCTCCAAAATGCTCTGCCTTCATTTGCAAATTGATCTATTTTGGGTGCAACTCCAAAAGCAGTATTTGCAGTTCTTTTACATCTAGAAATTTTTGGAAAAGGCGAAAAAATTTAAAATTAGTCAATGAAAGTTAGGTTTTGAACATATTTACTATTTTTTTCAAACTTCAAGCAACTCCTGAATCAAAGGATAGGGGTGCCTGCACAGGCTTCCTTCCATCCCATGTCCCCCCCCCCCCCCCCCCCCCCCCCCCCCCCCTCCTCCCCCCCCTCCTTTTCCTCCTTTCTCTTCCAACATTCTCAATTTCATGAGATACTGGGTTCTAGTTCAGCCTATGCGGAGAATGAGAATGCTCTCCCCTTGGTCCCTCTCATTTGACATCTACCTCCAAATGTTAACATGAGAGCATAAGCGACTTACCCTTCCATTTTCTGATCACGTCCAAATCCCTAGGTTAAAATTGAAAGGTTATAGAGAAAACCTTCCTCTATTAAAACAGGGCCTTAATTGTGTTGTTTTATTTGTAGACCAGAAGTTTTTATATGACATGACATAATCATGATAATTGCACGACATATACCAACTATTAGAGTCCACTTTGAGTTCTTGACAGTCTATTGGACTAGGTTTCTTATTACAAAATGAGGCTGGTGAGCTTACTGTTAAGCTAATTTTCTGGAAGAAGTTTTGTGGAAGTAATTCATCTGATCACATGTTCACAGAACAAGTCATCCAGTTCAGGCAGCCTCTCAGATTATGTAATCATTGTTATAAGTTTGTTACCAATTCTTATCAGACAGGATTGACAATCTGCTCCGGTACAGTTTTTGAAAATCTAGGTTGTGCCGGTAGAATTTATTCTTGTGAAGTGATTATTATCAATGATGTGATTTCATATGCACCACAACCAAGGGTCCCTTATTTTTCTATCATCTTCAACATAATGCTTCAACTTTCTTTCCTCTTTGAGGACTCGACTCTTTTTTACTATTGTCTTTTCCACTTATCTGAAGTTGACTAGCGCTTTGCTCTCTCTTTCACATTCAGGGAGATACTTTCTATTTGTTCTTTGAAACAAAGAACTCCATTACATTGAAAGGAGAAATAGGTGTTGCTGTGAGCAAGGACAAGGGTGCAACATGGCAGCACCTGGGCATTGTCTTAGATGAGAAGTGGCATCTTTCTTACCCATATGTTTTCAGCTATCAGGACCAGGTAAGATCAATTTTCTCCACAAAGTGATTGATCCTTCACTCCCAGATTTGATCGTGGAAGCCTCGAAATACTTGTCAGCTTTCCCCTTTGGATATTTTTTCTATTCACTTTATTTTCTAATTTGACAGATATACATGATGCCTGAAGGGAATAAGAAAGGGGAACTCCGGCTGTATCACGCAACAGATTTTCCCCTGAAATGGAAATTAGAGAAGGTTCTTCTGAAGAAGCCTCTTATAGATTCTTTTATCATAGATTATCAAGGTTACTATTGGCTCTTTGGATCGGATTTCAGTGCTTTTGGTGCCAAAAAGAATGGAGAGCTTGAAATCTGGTACAGCAGTTCACCTTTAGGACCTTGGAAATCACACAAGATGAACCCTGTTCACAACGCAGATAAGAGCTTAGGTGCTCGAAATGCAGGGAGACCATTCATGTATAACGGTCATCTTTACCGAACAGGACAAGACTGTGGTGAGACATATGGGCGACGTATACGTGCTTTCAAAGTTACAGTCCTGACTACGGACAAATATGAGGAAGTGGAAGTTCCACTGGGAATTGAAGAGCCAAAAAAAGGCCGAAATGCTTGGAATGGTGCTCGTTACCATCACCTAGATGCACAACAGCTTCCATCTGGTGAATGGATTGGAGTGGTGGATGGCGATCGAGTCCCTTCAGGGGATTCTGTTCGAAGGCTTGTTCTAGGTTACGTTGCATTTGCAGCTGCAGTCACTCTGGCATTACTATTTGGGGTGCTGATGAGTGCCATTAAGTGCATTGTACCCCCCAGTTTGTATCTTCCTATATCTGGAAAGCGAAGTGATGACATCCAGAGACAGGAACATAGGCATCACTTCTACTCTAAGCTGACATGGGTTTTGGCCCACATGAACAAATTAGCTTCTTCTCTTCAGGGTAGAGTAAAGCCCAACACCTGCATTGGACGTTTGGTGGTGATTGTAACAGTTCTAATTGGAGTTGCATTAACATGCATTGGCACCCATTATGTCTATGGAGGCAATGGAGCAGAAGAACCTTACCCAGTGAAGGGGCACTACTCTCAGTTCACTCTCCTAACAATGACATACGATGCACGACTGTGGAATTTGAAGATGTATGTGAAGCATTATTCAAGATGCTCTTCGGTAAGGGAGATTGTGGTGGTGTGGAACAAAGGCCAGCCTCCTAGTGAGAATGACTTCGACTCAGCCGTGCCAGTTAGGATCAGAATAGAAGATAAGAATTCCTTGAACAATAGGTTTAAGCCCGATCCATTGATCAAGACTCGTGCAGTTCTTGAGCTCGATGATGATATCATGATGACATGTGATGATGTAGAGCGTGGATTCAAGGTCTGGAGAGACCATCCAGATAGGATTGTGGGGTTCTACCCCAGGCTTGCCTCTGGGAGCCCGCTCATGTATCGAGATGAGAAGTACTCTCGAAGCCATCAAGGGTATAACATGGTACTGACGGGAGCTGCTTTTGTAGACAAGGGGCTAGCATTCGGGAGGTACTGGAGCGAGGAGGCAGCTGAGGGAAGGAAGATTGTTGATGGACTTTTTAACTGTGAGGATGTCCTACTGAATTTCTTGTATGCAAATGCAAGCTCATCGAGCAAGGCGGTGGAGTATGTAAAGCCTTCATGGGCTATTGACACATCAAAATTCACAGGAGCAGCAATTAGTAAAAACACACAGGTGCATTATCAAAAAAGGAGCGAGTGTATTCAGAAGTTCACAAAGTTGTACGGGAATTTGGCGGGGAATAGATGGGGATTTAATAGCAGGAAAGATGGTTGGGATGTATAGTACAAGAGGTTCACCTTAGATTTCATCACTACACCCACAAATTGGTTTCTTGGTTGGTGCAGTTTAGGGCTCAATATTGACTGAGATTTGCTTTGCGCAAGTGACTGCAACCAAGAAATGCTGGGCCACAGTAGGCTTCTCAATAGGGCTGTGAGATTCTTGGGTTAGATCCATCTTTAGAAGAATTTCCCCTTTTTCAATATTATTATCATTGTGATAATCTTGATCTTCCTAATCTAGACATGTAACTTATTTATGGTGATGTTTACTTGGAGAACATAGGTTGCTGGTCTCAGTGATCTTAATGTATAGTGGCTATTTGTTTTGGGACTGAAGGTTGGGGGAGGGAGAGGCATTGATGTATTTGTTGCTTCGCTTGATGTTAATTAAACACTTTTGTAGTTTGATTAAGGTTACGATTGCCATACCTTTCTTGTTTCACCTTGCCTTTCATCTTCGATAGCTGAACTTGTTGCTCGCAGGATTTAAGTCAGTTTACATTTTTGTAGGTATTTCGCAGCTTGTATCATTCAGTCTCATAATTCTTTCAATTGATGACCAGGTGGTCTTGTTCTATAGCCCTCAAAGAAAACATACAAAAGGTGGATCGAGCGTCATACCGTTTTCCTTTTTGTTTCTGCTGCAACTTGTATGCCATGCTTGATTAAACATACAAAACTCAATCTATGTTGCCTCTCACAAATAAATATTTATTAACTACACAATAATGCCATCAGAAAGAAATCAATATATATATATATATATATATATATATATATATATATATATATATATATATATATATATATATATATGGGAGCGGATCAAAAGTTCCCCTTAGAAAACTCCCTAAAAATTTCCCTCACTCTAATTCGTAATATTAATGTTAATATTAATATTAATGTTAATGTTAATGCTAATGTTAATGTTAATATTAATATTTTTTTTATTTTAGGGGATTTTCTAAGGGGGGTTTTTGATCCGCTTCCATATATATATATATATATATATATTTTTTTTTTTTCCATATATATAT
>JANAVB010013398.1:25205281-25347781 GCA_029216955.1 Iris pallida | reverse complement strand
AAATATCTTAGTAGACACGTGGACTACCCAGAAACATCCCCAAAATGTCTATACTTGACTAATAGCAGCTGTACACGACACGTGCAGGGTGCCGAATTTATCCCTTAGCCGTTCACATATCGAACAAGATATTTCAAAACACATAAGATAGTTGTCTTTTACTTGTTTTTTCTTGTTTTCTTCACCACTTGCCATGACATCCTAGTTACATATTTTCTCCAGTTGATACATCTTGTGGTAGAGTTACCTACTTGCTTACTGTATATGCCATGACATCAGTTACTTTCTAGTTTTATTTCACATATATTATTTTCATGTCTTGTGAATTCTATTGTATTTTCGTATTGCCGTCGATTTGTGTGCTTGTTCCATTCCTGACTGGAAACCAACATTTTTTAGGTTATCTGAGGCTTCACTTAGCATTGGGAGATACGGGTGTACTTGCAGACCAAATCTAGAGATTAGATAGATGTGGTATCATTTTCATTAATTGTAAGAACCTTGTACTTTCTTTAAATATAAACATGGTAAATATTGTAATCAATTTAAAAATATGAATGAGCAATAAAGTTTATTTTGAGCATTTATTTATTGCGGGCTTGACAGCGTTCTACCGCCGACTCTACGGCGTAGGCTGGCTTGGACACACACTCGTATCCCGAAAAGTGGGTGCGAGTCGTGATAAGTTTTTGTGGTGGCCCATGCAGGTCATTTTCGTAAAAGATTATGAACTTGTGGTAGTACTTAAGTTAGTCGTACTACTACAAGCCTGCGACTAGAAAATTGCTCATTCACAATTAGGATTGATTTAATTTTAGAGAATGATTAGGACTAGGAGTCCCTCATTCAATTTGACCCTTGGGTAGTTAAGGTTGCTAATTAGGCCATGTGATTTAGCCAATGATTATTGAATTCTAAACCCTATTAGATATTTGATACGATGTTAGGATCAAAGGTGGGTAGACTATTCGCTTGGTAAGTTAGACCTTCATAGAATTCAATTCCTAATTTTGATCATTTGTGCCATTTTATCTTCTGCCTTCTCTAAACGTCGTTTTATTTTTAAAACTATTTTGCGATCGTTTTGTTTTCAAAACTGGCACTTTTATTCAAGGACATATACTTACATTTTCTTATCATGATCGACTTGTTTGAATTTATAGAAGCTCCTTGAAATTCTTATGGATATAGTTGAAATAATTTTTGATGACTTACAATGGTAAGGCAGATGCGCACTGTCCCCATTTATTTGAATTATAGAGACTGCGGTTTCACTGCAGTCAGAAGCGCACTGGCGTGGCATGATCCCTAAGTTGAAATAATTTCAAGTATGCGTAGGTTGTCAAATATTACTAAAACTATATCCTAGTTGTATTATTGATCTTTTTGATTTATATGTCACTATTGGGTAGAGTTGGTAGAGTGTTCGATAACATATTATACTTGAGTCATGAAACCAAGGGTTCACGGCAGCCAGATGTACACTGGCGAGGCATGGATTCTCGGTTAAATGACTTTAGATATACTTATGATTTTTGAATATCCTAGAGGCTATATCTTTTATTGGCATACGACTATTAATTTTTCTAAATTGATTTGATGTCTTACTTCTTGTTGCCACCTTCTCAACAATTGGTAGTTCTCTCTTTCTATCATATTTCGATTCTATCCTTAACCAAGCCTAGATTTTGACTAACCCTTTTGACTATAATTTGTGGATAATATTTTTAGTTGTGCCTAGTCGTATCCTTTGAAATTTCGAGGACAAAATTTTTCTAAGGTGGGTAGATTTGTAAGCCCACTTCCCGATTTTTTTAATTTTATTTTGATTATGATTAACTTTTAAGGTCATTAGGATTTGTACCTAAGCTCATAAGAGAGCTTTGATCATATTATGGTCATTTGGCCCTTATATAGTTTATATAAGCATTGTTTAATTATTTTATAGCTTATTATAATTTTTAGAGATTTTTAGATATTTATTTATTATGATTTAATATTTTTAATGACTTTCAAGATTTTACAATAGGTTTATTTGAGACTATTTTGAGACCCAGTATTGTATGTAGGCTCGAGTAGGTTATAAATATTTTCTATAATTTTATATAATTTTTTTGCTATTTTTAGATATTTATTTTATTAAGTTTTATATATTTTAAAGGATTCCAATATTTATTATGAGGCCATTTGAGACTAATATGAGGTAAATTATTTTTATTTATATTCTAAGAGGTTAGATATATTTTTTGTAATTTTCTACAATTTTTTAGAAATTTTTAGGATTTTATTTGAGTTTATTTGGCCTTAGAATAATTTTTAAATCATTTTCTGTAATTAATTATCCAGTCATACCCAGTCAGCGCTGGCCGGGCCCACCTATCAGCCATTGCAGCGCCCACGGTGCTGTATATATATATATATATATATATATATATATATATATATATATATATATATATATATATATATATATATATATATATATATATTTAGCTGAACAGTAAACCCTAATTTAATTCTAGCCGATTTTGAGGAAACTTGTTCCAAGGAGACCCCCGACTTCTCGAGGCGATTGCGGACAACTCCGACCTCCTTTTTTTGTGCCATTTTTTTGTTGGATTCGTATTGAGGTATACTTTTTGAATATCTAATTTATTTTTATTATTTCTGAACCTTAATTTCTGTAAAATTAGTAGAGTGTCGGTTGTCCGAAACTTGACAAGTTTTGGTGTTTTCGAGATTCCGGGAGGACCAGAAATCGAAATCACGAGCTGTTTTGAAGTTTCGGAAAACTAATACAGAGCTCTATGACATATATTTTTTTCCAGAAATTAATTCGTTCATCTAGTATTTTAGTTATTCTATTGAACTCAAAATTGATCGATAAATCACCGTTTTGGTCACGATTAGCCATAACGGCGATATCTTTTGACCAAAACGTGAATTTGCGGCACGGTTGATTCCAGTGCACTCATGGCGCTGAAATCTACCAAGGTGCACTTTCAAAACCTTGAGTTCACGATGTTTGACTAGATAGTCAATGGTACGTCTCGATTTGCATGCCATGGTTTCCAAAATTGGAAACATGACTTTTTATGGCCAAACTTGCATGTTTAGATTATATTTAGATTATTATTAGGTTAAATTAGGTTTTTAAGTAATTTATTTCAGAATTAACTATTATTAGATTAGCAACCCATTAGCCACTTATTCCATGAATTTAGAACTAGAACCTTAGAATTGACTTGTGATTTTCGTGCATGGTTCGTCGTACGGTGTATGTTATAGGTTGACAGCTTGTAGATCGACAATCCCTTCATCCTCAACTTGTGACCACGACATGCAAGGACCTCAGGCAAGTGCACTTTCTGATTGCTTTCGATTCATAGTAGTCTTTCCATTTCATGTTTATACATATGCTCTCTTGCTTGATGACACGTTGTCACATGGATTAGTATCATGAATTTGTTTATGCTTCGTGACTATCTTTTACATGATTACCATGCTTGCGACTGGATTCCATGAGTACTAGCTGGGAGAGAAAATATCTTAGTAGACATGTGGACTACCCAGAAACATCCCCAAAATATCTACACTTGACTAATAGCAGCTGCACACGACACGTGTAGGGTGTCAAATTTATCCCTTAGACGTTCACATGTCGAACAAGATATTTCAAAACACATAAGATAGTTGTCTTTTAATTGTTTTCTTTACCACTTGCCATGACATCCTACTTACATATTTTTTTCCAGTTGATACATCTTATTGTAGAGTTACCTACTTGCTTACTGGATATGCCATGACATCAGTTACTTTCTAGTTTGATTTCACATATGTTATTTTCATGTCTTGTGAATTCTATTGTGTTTTTGCATTGCCGTCGGTTTGTGTGCTTGTTCCATTCCTGACTGGAAACCAATATTTTTCAGGTTAGCTGAGGCTTCACTTAGCATTGGGAGATACGGGTGTACTTGCAGGCAAAATCTAGAGATTAGATAGATGTGGTATCATTTTTATTAATTGTAAGAACCTTGTACTTTCTTTAAATATAAACGTGGTAAATGTTGTAATCAATTTAGAAATGTGAATGAGCAATAAAGTTTATTTTGAGCATTTATTTATTGCGGACTTGACAGCGTTCTACCGTCGACTCTGCGACGTAGGCTGGCTTGGACACGCACTCGTATCCCAAAAAGCAGGTGCAGGTCGTAACAAGATTATTGCAGGCCCGACCTGGCGAGGGAAGACATCGAGATGCACTATATGGTGCCCAGTCTCAAAGAAGGAATAAGGGTCATCTTTATCACTAAAGAGGACATTGTCGAAACAGAAGTGTTCTGGAAGAACACTACTATCCTCTACATTATGGGAGCACGACCATACTTCGTTCAGCTAAAGGGATTTGCCTTACAAATGTGGAGACCTAAAGGAAGCATGACATATACTCTAGGGAGAATGGCTTCTATTTCATCTGGTTTGGGATGTCGGAAGATTTAGAAAAAGTAATTCAAAGTGGCCCTTGGACTTTCGATGGTAGATTGGTTGTCCTGAGAAGATGGGATCCGACTACTAACTTTGAACGGGATCGACCGGCTTCCGTTCCTATCTGGATTAGGTTCCCTTGGCTTTTACCTCAACTGTGGAGTGTCCCGGCTATTATGAAGCTGGCTAGCGGAGTTGGAATTCCCCTAAAGCCAGACAAATACACGACTGATAGAGATCGATTATCCTATACTAGAGTGTTTATTGAGATCAATGCTGCTGACAAGCTTTCTGACAAGCTGGAGGTTGATCTTCCGACAAGCGAAACCATTTTCCAAAAAATGAGTACGAATGGGTCCTGCCTTGTTGTAACTCATGTTGTAGCTTTGGACACACCATAGCCCAGTTTTCGAACGCTAGAGTCTACCCATAGGTCACTAATCAAGTCTTATGTTCTAGAAAAGAGTTGCCTACGCCTCCTAGAGATACTGGAGCTAGTGCGGCTATCCCTAGTTCGCGGAGAGAAGAAGTGGACTTAATGGGGGAGCAAAGGAGCATGGACATGGATGAGCCTGTTTTATAGGAGGCTTTTCAATCTCCTCTACTGGGGAAGAGAATGGGAGCGGAGAATGAGAAAGAAGGGAGAGGGAAAGGAAACAAGGAGGCACAACATGCAATAGTGGTGTTCGCTGACAAGCAACAGGGGGAAGACAACTCTAGCCTAATCACGTTTAATATGTGGCTGTCAACCAAGACGGTAATCATGGCAGAGTTAGGAGGAGACTGACAAGTGGAGAAGCGCTCTGTATAGTTCCGCCTGTGGATAAATCTTCTAAGTTCTGCCTGTGGACAAATCTTCTAAAACCTCAAGTAAAGATAACGAACAACTTAACGGACAACAACCTTCTCAGGAACCGTTGACGTATCCGAAACCTACCTGTATAATGCCTGTGGTTCGTATTACGTATTTTTGGAATACATGTACGTATTTTATTCTGTATTACATGATTTCTTGTTTAGCTTGCATCTTGGCTTGGTTCGGTTTTCTTTGGTCTATCATGAACCATGGATGAACCCCCTACCTACCACCACCTTTGATATTTATTGCCAATTCTTCTTTCTCTCTCTTCATTACTCATCTTCTTCTTCCTCATTTACTTCTTACCTACCAGAGAGAGAGAGAGTGAGCTCTAGGCAAGTGCAACTTGCTTCATGGAGGAACTCTGATTTTATTGCTCCATTCTCTTCTTTACTACATTCTAAAGCACTTTAGTATTTGACATTTCTCATTTCCATGGCTGGATTCTTGTAGATCTAAGTTTATTTTATTTTCGGATTTCTTGGGTTTTGATCTATTTAATCTTGTTATTTCCTAGTTTTGATGGTTCCATGTTGTAGAGAATCTCGTTTTACCCCATTTTGACCTATGGAAGTTCGGATTTGGGCTCTGGATGAAGGTTTTATGGAGCTTGGAAGCTTGGGTTCATGGTGTTCTTCTTCTCTGAAATTTGGAGAAGAAGAACAGTGCTTGACTTGACCGCATGGCAATTCATGCGGCAAGTGATTCAGCCGCATGGACTGAGTCTCATTCTTAAACCGCATGAGGCCCTTGCGTCCTGGCCGCATAAGACTGCTCTCATCCTTGGCCGCATGAATACGAATTGAACCTAATTGCATAAGTCCTCAGTTCCTCTCAGCCGCATGACTGACTGGATCCTCGAGCCGCATAGACCCTGATCCCCTCCCAGCCGCATGAGACCTTCTCCATTCCTGCAGCCGCATACGCTGCGCGCCCGCCTTGTCTTGAGGCCGAAATTATTCGAGCCGCATGAACTCGGATTTTGGGCCGCATGACCCCATATCAATTCAGCCGCAGGGACTTCTTAGTCTGGGCTGCATGAGTTCGATTTATCCCAGCCGCATGTACATCCTTTATTTCCTGGCCGCATGGAGATTTGTTTCCTGACCGCATGCGCCCTTGCTCCCTTCCAGCCGCATGCGCCCCCTTGTCTTGGCCGCATGTAATCCAGTGACCCTGGCCGCGTGCGCTCTCCTAATTGGGCCGCATGAGTCTCACCCTTCCTGGCCGCATAGGCCTTAGCCGCATGGCTCTTCTATAGCCCTGAATATGGGTATTTTATTAGATATTTTACGCCCATTTTATATCCTTACGCCTTTTGTCATGAACTTGATTTTTATTATGTTTGGAATAACTATTGTACATGACATGGTATGACAAGGAACTAGCATAATACGATGGTGACCCGTAGTGGTGCACTCCTGATAAGTGACCTGGTATGACCTGATAGTGGCCCGTCGTGGCGCACTCCTGACAAGTACACCTGACATGATTATATCTGATAAGCTGTTGCGACGGCTACCTGACATGACATGACCTGTATAATAACATAGACACCGTGGGCGATTGTGCTTGTACAAATAAACTAGTCCTGTCTTGCATCATGTCTAGGGAGGGACTCCTGAGTACCACGGTCAGGAGTACCTATTGAAATGGACTAAGGTTAATAACTAGATTAACACATTAGTCATGAAGAGATTTCCCAGCTACAGGCAATCCCGTTACCTGGGCGCGCTTGGGATCTGTAGCCTGCCGTCGAGTAGGGCACATTTCCAGCACACTGTCATGTGTTGCACCCTTCAAGCTACCTAAGGGTACATGCATTTCCTGGACGGTGTACCCACCTGAATTCAACCCCTAATTTTGACCTGGGTAACCTGGATGGTCTGCAGGGCTTGTGGCTGTGGAAGATTCTCACTGCATCTTGTTAGTAACTAGGCCTGTGATAACCCTAGTTAGTTAAAGTATCAAGCCGTAACTCTTGCTTGGCCGTGAAATGATTGGGTGGAGTCTAACCAGTCTAGTCTTGTCCTGATCCTGTTCCAGATTACTGCATAACCAGAATGCCTGTATTTATTTTACCGATAAATGGTGAGAATTCCAAGTTCTGTTCAGACGAAGGGTTACAACCCCGGTCCTTGTTTGGTTTACGGGTTGTAACCTGGTTCTCTGAATAGTCCCATGGTTATCTCGTCGTATATCATCCTGATGTATTTCCTTAATTTCCAGTTCTTACTTTTATTTATATCTTGTGCTGATTGCTGGTTTTAGTTCCTAAGTGAAGCTTCCTTTGTGGCACTTGCTCTTTCTGGGGTCTGACCCAGCTGGTTTTGTGTGGCCAGATTTCGGAGCAGCTCCAGAGGATCTACCGACCTTCCAGCCAGATGGTGGCCACTAGACGGAACCCTGGCAACGAGTGGGTTTATTTTTGATCTCCCACTTTATTGTAAAAATTATTCTTTTGAGGCGTTTAGCCGACGAGCACCTGTTTAGCTCGATTGCACTTTACTTGCTGTCTGCCTACGGGCTGTAACATGATTGACAGATCCTAGGGTTGATCATGTATGACTAAACTCTTGCTAGTCCTCACATTTTGTAACGACTAGCTTCATGATCAGCTGAATATATAATATTTGGGATGCCTTATTATTGTATATTTAATGATCATACATCTTGTAACATTTACTTACTTGCTTGTGATTGAGACACTAGGCTTGCTCATGACCATAAGAGACTGTTGGCTTGTAGTAAACCCTCATGTATCTAGACAGCCGCGACCGTATAGCGAGATGGAATCCATTTCAATATACGTAGCTAGCTATGTCTGCCCCCGCTCTCCAGTATTCTGGTTCTGGGGCATGACATGGTTTAAGTGGTGGCCCATGCAGGTCTTGTAAATCAAGATATGTGAGGGGTTATCGAATAGATGTCTCAATCAGTATTCGTCCTTGATCTCTGCTCGTATCTTCTGAATCCCTGGATTCTTGTCCTGATCATATGCTTGTATCGTTGATCTGTCCTGGTCCTTCCTTATTGTTCCCTATGTCGTCTTCTTCAGCGGTATTGTTCGTGGTCCTACCGACCAGCAAGGTGGAGCACCTCCCGCGGACCAGCAGCAACCCGGAGATCAAGCCCAGCATTCCGGAGTAGCCTCCAGAGTCGTGCCTTCTGGCGGAGAGCCACCAGTCCAGCCAGTTCAGCCTGCCGAGCCTGATGATGGCACATTAGTAGGACTCGTCAGGACCTTGATAGCTTCTCAAGATCGTCGTGGAGATGCCTTGCAACAAGCAGTGGCGGATGCTTTGACCCGGGGTGGTCATCAGGGTAACAGCACGGCCAACAGCTTCAAGCGTCTGAACCCTCCATTCTTTGACGGTAGTGAAGATGCTATCGCAGCAGATGCATGGCTTCAGGATACTGAAGTGATTCTCGACGCAGCCAAGACTCCAGAGAATGAGAAGGTAGCCATGGTACGCCTGCAGTTGTTAGATCTTGCTCGTAGCTGGTGGGCGGCGCAGGCCGTTGGATTAGTGGCACCCATTGCTTGGGCAGTATTCAGAGAGAGATTCCAGGCCAAGTATTTTGATACCGTAGCTCGGTACGACCTACAGACCAGGTTCACCAATCTGAAGCAAGGAGGCAGGACGGTCGATGGATATGCGGCCGAGTTTTCCAGACTCAGTCGGTTTGCTCCCACCTTGGTGGCAATCGAGTATGATAGAGCCCAGCGATTCCAGCAAGGGCTTCACCTGGAGATTCTATTGGTAGTTGAGCAGTTTGAGCATCAGACTTTTGATGCAGTCTTGAGAGCAGCCCGGAGGCATGAGTATACCTCCCAGAGGATTGTGGATAGGGTCGGAGGTCGAAAGAGATCTCACGGCCAGATGAATCAGTCTTCAGCACCAGCCCCGGCAGCCAGGGCTTTGACTATTGGAGCTCCGAGGCGAGCGGCCTCCGTAACGTCGGTTCACCATTCCACCCCGACGTACCCTCAGCAGCAGCAGAAGCAGAAGCAGTCTTCCGCAGTGGGATATTCTCATTGTGGGAAGCCAGGCCATGTAGTGACAGAGTGTCGTAGGGCACAGGGATTGTGTCTGGCTTGTGGAGCACCAGACCATAGGGTTGGATCCTGCCCGAATAGGGGTGGTTCCTCATCGTCCAACCTTTCTAGCTCTTCGGTGAGGGGACCAGCCCCAGTTCCAGTCCAGCAGCAGCAGCAGTATCCGTTGCCGAGGCCCTTGCCGCCTCAGACCCAGATGTTCCAGCAGCAGAACCCCCAACAGCATGTTCAAGCCCAAGCCTTGAGTCAGAGCAGGCAGCAAGGATTTCAGCAGAGGGGACCAGCACCCCGAGGGCATGGTCAGGCTATGGTGATGACCGCAGAGGAAGGATTGGCACCAGGTGAGGTAGTGGCAGGTACTATTCTCGTCAACTCATTTCCAGCTTCAGCTTTATTTGATTCTGGTGCATCGCATTCTTTTATGTCTGCACGATTCGAGACACGGATAGGATTGGAGCTCGAGTCATTATCAGTAAGGCTCAATATACTTACTGGTAACGGACTTGTGGGAGTAGATAGAGTGTTTTCCTCGTGTCGGATCGTAGTTAGCGGTAGAGAATTCCCTGCTAGATTGATAGAGTTCCCGATGGTCGATTATGATGTGGTCCTAGGGATGGATTGGTTAAGGAACCAGTATGCTAGAATATACTGCCATATTGGTAGGGTTGTTTTTAGCATTCCAGGCGAGCCGGAATTTTCCTTTTCCAGAGGAGCAGTTGAACCTTCTCCTCCAGTATTGCGGATGGCAGTAGCAGCAGTGCAGTTGCCTATGATAGTCGAGGAGTTTCCAGATGTTTTCCCAGAAGAGCTACCAGGTATGCCTCCAGAGCGGGAGATCGAGTTCACCATAGACTTGATTCCCGGAACAACCCCAGTGTCAGAGAGAGTCTACAGGATGGCGCCTTCAGAATTGGAAATATTGTACAAGATGATTGAGGAACTCAGAACCAAGGGATTCATTCGTGCAAGTGGATCGCCTTGGGGAGCCCCGATGCTTTTTATGAAAAAGAAGGATGGTACGTCTAGGTTATGTGTTGATTATCGTACCTTGAACTCAGTGACAATCAAGAACAGATATCCTCTTCCGAGGATAGATGACTTGTTTGATCAACTCAAGGGGGCTTCAGTATTCTCGAAGATTGATTTGCGCTCAGGTTATCATCAGATCAGAGTCAGAGAGCAGGACATCCTGAAAACAGCTTTTAGATCGAGATATGGGCATTGGGAGTTCCTTGTTATGCCTTTTGGAGCGACCAATGCGCCGGCAGTATTCATGGACCTCATGAATCGCATCTTCATGCCTTACTTGGATCAGTTCGTGATTGTGTTCTTGGATGACATCTTGGTCTACAGCAAGAGTGAGGCGGAGCATGAGCAGCATCTCCGTATAGTTCTTCAGATTCTCAGGGAGCACCAGTTATATGCCAAGTTCAGTAAATGCGAGTTCTGGCTCGATCGCATTTCGTACTTGGGTCATATCATCACTTGAGAAGGAGTAGAAGTGGATCCCCAGAAGATTATGGCTATTGAGTCATGGCCAGTGCCCAGCACAGTTGCAGAGGTTCGTAGTTTTCTTGGATTGGCCGGCTACTACCGGCGGTTTGTTTCAGATTTTGCTCGAATTTCAGCGCCATTGACCCAGTTGACCCGTAAGGATGCGCAGTTTGCTTGGACAGCAGAGTGTCAGAGTTCTTTTGAGCAGTTGAAGCGAGGCCTGATAACAGCTCCTATTCTCACACTTCCAGATGGGACCGGAGGATTCTCAGTGTACTGTGATGCTTCAGGCAGAGGTTTAGGATGTGTTCTGATGCAGCATGGAAAGGTAATAGCTTATGCGTCACGACAACTTCATGATCATGAGAGAAATTACCCAACCCATGACTTGGAGCTGGCAGCAGTAGTGTATGCACTTAAGTTGTGGAGGCACTATTTGTATGGAGATAGGGTGGAGATTTTCACCGACCACAAGAGTCTGAAGTATGTTTTCACTCAGAAGGATCTTAACATGCGTCAGAAGAGATGGCTGAAGCTTCTTGTGGATTATGATGTCAACCTGCAGTATCATCCTGGAAAGGCCAATGTTGTTGCAGATGCTTTGAGCAGGAGAGCCGGAGTTTATTTTCTAACAGCGCAACCAGAGCTGTTAGCAGATCTTCAGAAGATGGGTATAGAAGTTGTTCTCCCTTCCAGTGTAGCATTGATGGCCAGTATGCAGGTCCAGTCTACTATAGTCGAGAGGATCCGGATGGCGCAGTCAACAGATTCCAAGCTTCAGCGACTCAGAGCAGAGTGTGAGGCAGGACGAAGACCAGAGTTATGCATTCATGAGGACGGTACACTTAGGCATGGGAAGCGTCTTTGTGTGCCCAGTGGAGAAATCAGACGGGAGATCATGGCAGAGGCGCACAGTTCTCAGTATTCCATCCATCCTAGCAGTACGAAGATGTACCGAGATATCCGTCAGCACTTCTGGTGGAATGGCATGAAGCGGGAGATAGCTCGGTTTGTCTCTCGATGTTTGGTTTGCCAACAAGTCAAGGCCGAACATCAGAGACCAGCAGGACTTCTTCAGCCCTTGCCTATTCCAGAATGGAAGTGGGAGCATGTAACCATGGATTTCGTGACTGGATTACCTAGATCCCCAGCTGGCAGAGATGCTATCTGGGTTATAGTTGATCGGCTCACGAAGGTAGCTCACTTCCTCCCGTTCAGAGTTGGTCAGTCGACGGCTCAGCTAGCGAAGATGTACCTCAGGCAGATTGTCAGGTTGTACGGAGTGCCAGTCAGTATCACCTCGGACAGAGATTCAAGGTTTACGTCACACTTTTGGCGTAGCCTGCAGGAGAGTTTGGGAACTCGTCTCCAGTTCAGTTCAGCGTATCATCCGCAGACAGATGGTCAGTCGGAGCGTACGATCCAGACTCTTGAAGACATGTTGCGGTCTTGCACACGACTTTGGTGGTTCATGGGAAGATCACTTGCACCTGGTGGAATTCTCGTACAATAACAGTTTCCAGGCCAGTATCCAGATGACACCGTTCGAGGCACTATATGGTAGGAAGTGCAGATCCCCGCTAGCCTGGGATGATGTTGGAGAGAGACAAATGCTTGGTCCAGAAATGATCGCTCAGACAGTTGAAGTGGTCAGAAGGGTCCGAGATCATCTTCGAGTTGCCCAAGATCGCCAGCGCCATTGGGCCGATTCTCATCGGCGCCCTCTAGAGTTTTCGGTCGGTGACCATGTATTCCTGAGGATTTCGCCTAACCGTGGCGTCATTCGTTTTGGCGTACGGGGAAAGCTTAGTCCTAGGTATATAGGACCGTTCGACATTCTGGAGCGAGTAGGAGATGTATCCTATCGTCTCGCTCTTCCGCCGTCGCTAAGCGAGGTGCATGACGTGTTCCATGTATCCCAATTACGACGGTATATCCCGGACCCGAGCCACATCCTAGATCATTCGAAATTGGTTGTTGGTACCAACCTTTCGTATGAGGAGAGGCCCGTGTCTATATTGGACCGGAGAGAGAAGATCCTCAAGAACAAGACTATCAAGTTAGTCCGAGTTGCTTGGGGTCATCACTCTTTAGGGGAGTCAACGTGGGAGCGTGAGGATGATATCCGATCGCGATATCCCGACTTGTTTGACTCGTGAGGTATAATGTCTTTCTTATGCCTCATGCCTTCGATTCCTTGCTTGCATGATTAATTGATTGTCAAGTATAGCTTGCTTGTTATTAGTATAGCTTGTCATTGCTCCTCTAGCCTCTTGATTAAATTCCGAGGACGAAATTCTTTTAAGGTGGGTAGAGTTGTAATGTCTGTGGTTCGTATTACGTATTTTTGGAATACGTGTACGTATTTTATTCTGTATTACATGATTTCTTGTTTAGCTTGCATCTTGGCTTGGTTATTTCTTGGCTTGGTTCGGTTTTCTTTGGTCTATCATGAACCATGGATGAACCCCCTACCTACCACCACCTTTGATATTTATTGCCAATTCTTCTTTCTCTCTCTTCATTACTCATCTTCTTCTTCCTCATTTACTTCTTACCTACCAGAGAGAGAGAGAGTGAGCTCTAGGCAAGTGCAACTTACTTCATGGAGGAACTCTGATTTTATTGCTCCATTCTCTTCTTTACTACATTCTAAAGCACTTTAGTATTTGACATTTCTCATTTCCATGGCTGGATTCTTGTAGATCTAAGTTTATTTCATTTTCGGATTTCTTGGGTTCTGATCTATTTAATCTTGTTATTTCCTAGTTTTGATGGTTCCATGTTGTAGAGAATCTCGTTCTACCCCATTTTGACCTATGGAAGTTCGGATTTGGGCTCTGGATGAAGGTTTTATGGAGCTTGGAAGCTTGGGTTCATGGTGTTCTTCTTCTCTGAAATTTGGAGAAGAAGAACAGTGCTTGACTTGACCGCATGGCAATTCATGCGGCAAGTGATTCAGCCGCATGGACTGAGTCTCATTCTTAAACCGCATGAGGCCCTTGCGTCCTGGCCGCATAAGACTGCTTTCATCCTTGGCCGCATGAATACGAATTGAACCTAATCGCATAAGTCCTCAGTTCCTCTCAGCCGCATGACTGACTGGATCCTCGAGCCGCATAGACCCTGATCCCCTCCCAGCCGTATGAGACCTTCTCCATTCCTGCAGCCGCATACGCTGCGCGCCCGCCTTGTCTTGAGGCCGAAATTATTCGAGCCGCATGAACTCGGATTTTGGGCCGCATGACCCCATATCAATTCAGCCGCAGGGACTTCTTAGTCTGGGCCGCATGAGTTCAATTTATCCCAGCCGCATGTACATTCTTTATTTCCTGGCCGCATGGAGATTTGTTTCCTGACCGCATGCGCCCTTGCTCCCTTCCAGCCGCATGCGCCCCCTTGTCTTGGCCGCATGTAATCCAGTGACCCTGGCCGCGTGCGCTCTCCTAATTGGGCCGCATGAGTCTCACCCTTCCTGGCCGCATAGGCCTTAGCCGCATGGCTCTTCTATAGCCCTGAATATGGGTATTTTATTAGATATTTTACGCCCATTTTATATCCTTACGCCTTTTGTCATGAACTTGATTTTTATTATGTTTGGAATAACTATTGTACATGACATGGTATGACAAGGAACTAGCATAACACGATGGTGACCCGTAGTGGTGCACTCCTGATAAGTGACCTGGTATGACCTGATAGTGGCCCGTCGTGGCGCACTCCTGACAAGTACACCTGACATGATTATATCTGATAAGCTGTTGCGACGGCTACCTGACATGACATGACCTGTATAATAACATGGACACCGTGGGCGATTGTGCTTGTACAAATAAACTAGTCCTGTCTTGCATCATGTCTAGGGAGGGACTCCTGAGTACCACGGTCAGGAGTACCTATTGAAATGGACTAAGGTTAATAACTAGATTAACACATTAGTCATGAAGAGATTTCCCAGCTACAGGCAATCCCGTTACCTGGGCGCGCTTGGGATCTGTAGCCTACCGTCGAGTAGGGCACATTTCCAGCACACTGTCATGTGTTGCACCCTTCAAGCTACCTAAGGGTACATACGTTTCCTGGACGGTGTACCCACCTGAATTCAACCCCTAATTTCGACCTGGGTAACCTGGATGGTCTGCAGGGCTTGTGGCTGTGGAAGATTCTTACTGCATCTTGTTAGTAACTAGGCCTGTGATTGTTTGCCATTGATTGTAAAAGAACAGAACAATTATCGAAGGACTGAACTTAGACTCACAATACAAACTCGCTCGTACAAAGAAAGCCTAGGGACGAAAACCTAGGTACAGCAGACTAAGTACGATTGTTTATTTTTGATTCTGGGGGGTGACGATAGAGGCTCGGGAAAGCGACGGCCGCTCTGCCTTACTCCTTGGACGATCAGTATGTAGCCTTGGCTCGGGGAAGATCTGCTTGGCGTTGACGAAGAAACGCTCTTCTTGCTCTCCTCGGATTGCTCTCCTGGCTTCTCTCTTTCTGTGATTATCAAGAAGAAAGGGGGAGCTCTCTCTGTGTAGATCTCTCTCTTCTTATTTTTTTTTATTCTTTTGTTGCCGACCACTCATCTCTCTCTTTTTTTTTCTCAAGGGAATGATGCTGGCTATTTATAAGAGTGGGGGGTGATCATTACGGTTTGCTAATGATTATCTGTTTGAAATGTCGGCGCTCCTTCATTCTATCTGAACCCTTGATCCTGATTACAGTGAATCTCGGCCATTAACGTGGATAGCATCGTATCTCATGAGCAATTAATACTAGCTGTTTTAAATCCTCGTGATTGATTATGCCAATGTCTGATTGCTCGTCACGTGTCCCATTAGCTTGATGATAAATGATATGCCCTGATCTCAGTAATTATGACGATGATGTCAAATATATTTTGAGATTCGGTTAAATCTCTTATTGATCCCATGCCACGTGTCTTAATTGTGAGTCCTGTCAGAGCCGCATAGGATTGACGATCCTCGAACCGCAGAGAGATACTCTTTGTAAGCCGCATAGGACGATGCTTCATCGAGCCGCATATGTGTAATCTTTGGGAGCCGCATGAGCTGGCGTTGTATTGGGCCGCAGGGAATGTGTTCCCAGGGAGCCGTATGAGCTAGCGTTGTATCGAACCGCATGGAACGGGTTCTCAGGGAGCTGCATATGACTGATTGCCACGTGGCAATCTGGGACTTCTGACGGATTTGGTCAGAGATTTTCTTCTTTTCCCGAGGAGTCAGTCATTATGGCAAGGTCATTATGAAACTTTATGTCAGGGCCGCCACAGTGAATCGTGCTGGAACAATAAATGAGGCCACTCCTCAAACGACCAGCTGTAGGGAAAGATCACACATGGCGTCCATCGAGCCGCATATGCCTTGCTGAACCGCATACGCTCCCGAGCCGCATGCGATTGAGAGTCTTCTTTGAACCGCATGGGGCCGCTCCTGGGTGGGCCGCATAAGCTTCTTACTCAGAGCCGCATGGATCATTATTCTAATATTTTCCATGCTTCTACAGGACCCCCCTTCAAAGTTTTCAATTTTGTAAAAATTGGAATACTTTGAACAAGAAGCATGGCCCCGTTCATGCCGCATAGGATTCATCTGGCCGCATAAACTTATTGCCACGTGTCCTGATCACGTGTGAAAATCTTCATTAAGTGCCTTTGATTTGATTTAACGCCGCCTTTTGGGGGAGGATCCCAAGAGTCGGTTTTGCCTTGATAGCCGAAGGGTCGATCACGTCGTACGAAGCGTCGGTCAGTAATCCTTCGTTCTCTGCCTATAAATAGGTGGGTGTTTGGTTGGACTTTAGATTTTTCTTGACTGAAAAACTCCTGTCTTGTTTTCTTCCCCCAACCGACAAACAGCAATGGCGCCTAGGGTTTCCAAGACTGTGAAGAAGGCCGCGGCGAGGAGAAAGAAATCGGCTTCGTCGTCGACCGTTGCCCCCCCATCCGCCTTGATGTTCACGTCACCATCGAAGGTAATGACCTATGTAGAAGATTGGGTATTTTGAAACCCTAACAGGGTCTGCTCTACTGCCTACTCCGTGCACGCAACCACGTGACCCATATACACGTCCCCTGATTGAGCCGCATGGGGTATACCCCATGTCTGAGCCGCATACGGGTTATGTGGTCCGCATGCACGTCCCATGAAACCCTAATAGGGTCTGCTCTACTGCTTACTCCGTGCACGCAACCATATGGCCCGCATACACGTCCCTTGATCGAGCCGCATGGGGTATACCCCATGTCTGAGCCGCATACGAATTACGTGGTTCGCCTACACGCCCCATGCATGGGGTATGCCCCCTGTCGGAGCCGCCTGTGAATTGTCTTTAAACGAGCTGCATGACTATTTTCTGAATATCTTTTTATTTTGTCTTTCCGTCTTTGATTCTTTCAGTATCTCCGCTGAGCGCTGAGGTTGCAGTCACAGAGGAACCGCCACCCCCTGTCGTCAACCAGGGGTCTCCCTCCGTTAAGGAAGAAACGAAGAAGGAAGACTCGTCGTCTGCACAGGATGGTCTCTCTCCGAGTGTCGAAACAACTGGGGGTGGTAGCTCGAGGAATTCTGATACTCCTATTCCAGATGAGGATCTCCTTCAACTGCATCCTTCCTATGTAAGGTGGTTGAGGGAGTGGTATGGGCGCTTCTGCAACTAGGTTTTAGAAATTCCTTGCGGATGTCTGTCTTCTGCCCGCATGTTTCTGTAGTTTGTGCCTTTCCTTTCCGTCTGAATGAAGTAGTGAAAAGTTCTTTTTAGTTTTGTTTGTTAGTCATGTGAATGTGGCCGATCGTTTCAATGAATGGAATGTATTTGCTTCCCTCTTTTTTTGTAATGGTCGCCTTTAACAGGATATTCTATGTGAACTTTGTATCCTTAATGTACTTCGTTATGGGTGTAGACGATAGTCTAGAATATGATTGGCATACGTATCCTGAAAGGGTGGGGTTACGATAAGCCTGGGGATTTTATTTCCCAATGGAACCTTTGCTCCTCGGGGAGATGTGACGCTGTTGACTCCAAAAGCAGTATGTGGAACTAATCGATAGTTTGAGCGGTTGACTATCCTGCTGAAGGACCATCCCTCGACGTTGTGTACCTCTGAACCATAGTCGTTTCTTTGTCTTGTCTTGCTTGTTTGTCCTTTTATCTCTACTTTGTAACAGTGATATGATCCCGAAAATAGACATGTTTCATCTCATCTTTGCTTTCTTGTATCGGTGTTCATGGAATCGGACTTGCTGGGGGATTATTTGTGGACCTGTTACCCTAGGCGTACCTTGGTTTTAGGTACGGATAACAGTTTAGATAGGATGTCCGGGACAGCCACGGCAAAGTGGTCATGGATGTTCTCGGTACTGGAGGAAGGAATGCCGTAGAGCAGCTGGGCTCCCGGGGCATGGTAAGATGGTGGATTTATGCTAAGAAGCTTAGCGAATGAATATTTGTGGACCTATTACCCTTGGCGTATCCTAGCTCAGGATGCGGATAATGGGGTGAAAGGGAACCTATCACATTTGCTCAGAGGTTATGATGACATGGCAAACATGAAGGTTTTATCGTGAAATCTTCCTGCTCAGCGGTAATGAGAACATGGCAGGAGAGACTTTACGGAAGCGATTTGTGGTCAACAGAGGACATTTGTGGTCAATAGAGGACATTTGTGGTCAACAGAGGACATTTGTGGTCAACAGAGGACATTTGTGGACCTATTATCCTTGTCGTACTCCGGTTGTGGGTACAGATAATAGGTTAAAAGAGGACCGACATACTTGCTCAGAGGTAATGTGGACATGGCAAATATGACGATTTCTTCGACGGAGCCTTCCCACTCAGAGGTAGTGAGGACATGGCAGGAGTGGGCTCAATGAAGATTGGGTACATAGAACGACTCAGAGGTAGGAGAACGTGGAAGTTCTATGTGAGGGGGCAGTTTGTTTTTGGTGGAAGTGAAGACGACTCAGAGGTAATGAGGACATGGTCGTTTCAGAAATTGGTGGATCGACTACCCTTTTTGTGCACTGGGAGTGCGGGTAGTGAATCCTGAGGGAGGATCTCTGCCAGGAAGAAAGTTCAGAGGTATAATCATACTTGACTTACTATCTGAAAGAGTGACCGGAATGTAAGTTCAGAGGCACCAGCTGGTACATAACTTGGTAATTTGGACTATTGAGGGAGTGGGAGTTCAGCGGCACCAGCGGGTGCATGGCTCGATAATCTGAAATAGGGTGGATGAGAGTTCAGTGGTACTAAAGGGGTACATGACTTGATAATCTGGAGAATGATGGATGAGAGTTCAGTGGTACTAAAGGGGTACATGACTCGATAATCTGGAGAATGATGTTCAAACATAGTATTTCTTCAGGAACTTGCCGTTGATGGGCAACATGAGCAAATCTCCGTTCTGCCTAGCGAGGCGGTAGGCGCCGTTGGAGGACACGGTCTCGATGACAAATGGACCTTCCCATTTTGGCTGGAACTTACCGGTGGTCTTGTGAGTCATGACCATCGGCCTTCGGACTGCCAGAACAAGATCACCCACTTGGAATGTTCTGATTTTAACTCTTTTGTTGAAGGCTCCTGAGATGCGTGCTTGGTATAGCTCGATCCTTTGCTGAACTAGGAGGCGCTTTTCATCTAAAGCCTCCAACTCTTGTAGTCGTCGTCGGTAGTTATCATCCGTCGTCAATTGATAAGTGAGGGCGACGCGGAGTGAAGGGATCTGAGTCTCCAAAGGGAGGACTGCCTCGCTCCCGTACACCAAAGAGAATGGTGTATTCCCGATGGCTGTTCGAACCGTGGTGCGATAAGCCCATAAGCACTCGCCGAGCTTCTCGTTCCAGTCGCGTTTGTTGGAGGAGATAAACTTCTTGAGGAGCTTGATGATTGTTTTGTTGAATGCCTCTGCCAACCCGGTTGCTGCCGGGTTGTATGGTGTCGAAGCGACATTCTGAATGCGGTGCTTATCGCAGAATCGGTAGAATGCATGGCTTATAAACTGTGGACCATTATCATGGATGATTCTTCGTGGTAGTCCGAAGCGGTAGATAACGTGATGCTTAAGGAAGCTGATCACGTTTGAAGTTTTAACTTCTGCGAGTGGGACAGCTTCCGCCCATTTGGAGAAATAATCAGTGATCGCAAGTATGAAGCGATGTCCTCGGAAGGAAGGTGGGGTGATTGGACCAATGATATCCATTCCCCAAGCTTCGAATGGCTAGGACGCTACTGTCGGATGTAGAAATTCGGATGGTTGGTGAATGAAGTCTGCGTGGACTTGGCAGGCCTTGCATTTTCGGGTATAATCTATTGCATCAGCCACCATCGTGGGCCAGTAGTAGCCCATCCGGCAAAGGCGGTCTTGCAGCTTAGGGCCAGACTGATGGGCCCCACAGACACCGTCATGAGCCTCTCGTATGGCTTCTTTGGCTTCTGCGTTCGACAAGCACCGAAGTAGTAATCCGTCGTAGGAGCGGCGATACAACATTTTCGTCTCTGTATCGTAGAAGAATCTGAGAGAACGCCGCCTGATAGAGGTAGCTTCCTTTGGATTCTCTGGGAGGATGTCGTATACGACGAAGTCGATGAACGGCTGTCTCCAGTCCGGTGTGTCGTTTATCGTCTGGGCGGAATAACTTGCCATGGCTTGAACGTTATTCTTGGGACAGACCAGTTCGTGACCTATTACGTCAACCGAATGATGAGCTTGGTTCGGTACTGCTAAGGAAGCGGCAAGGCCTGCTAGGGCATCGGCTTCGATATTTTGGAGTCTGGGGACGTGCTCGATGAAGAATCCCTCGAATGATGAGATAATGTTGATCGCAATTTGATGGTAGGGGATCATGTCTTCATGGCGAACCTCGTATGAGCCCCTGATCTGATTGACGATTAGTTGGGAGTCGCCGTATGCTTCAAGGTATTCTACCCCCAGCTCTTTTGCAAGTTGGAGGCCAATGACCAGAGCGTTATATTCGGCCACATTGTTGGAGCAGGGTTCAGTGAGGGAGTAGGCACGATTGATCACCAACCCAGTAGGAGAAATTAAGACCACTCCGACCCCGACGACGATGTTTTCCTTGGGTCCGGTCCTTGAGGCGCCATCGAAGAACATTCGCCATATGTTATCGTGGGTGGCTGTATTCGAATCGGCGACCTCGTCTGGGATCTCTTCATAGATTCTGGATGACTCCGATCCTGGGTGGGCTGCCAAAAAGTCTGCTAGGGCTTGACCCTTAACAGCCTTTTGCGGGACGAAGATCATATGATAGGGGGACAGCAATATTGCCCATGTGGCGAGGCGAGAGCTGAGGGCCCCTGGTTTAGTCATGAGGACTCTGAGGGGGTTGACTCGCGAGATCACATGTATGGTTTGTCCTGTGACATAGTGCCGCATTTTTTGAATAGCGAATACCAGGGCGAGACACTCCTTCTCTACGGCGGTGTATCGATGTTCTGGCCCGATCATCATTCGGCTGAGATAATATATAGCCTGTTCGTGGCCTGCATCGTTATTTTGTGCTAGCAGGGCACCAAGGGAGTGTTCCATTACTCGTACGTAGAGCAGGAATGGTTTTTCGGGGACCGGAGCTACCAGGACTGGGGGATTCGACAAATATTCTTTGATGTCGTTGAAAGCACGCTGGCATTCCTCGTCCCATATGAATGAGACTCCCTTCTTCATGAGGTGTGTGAACGGTCGGCATCGCCCAGAGAGGTTGGAAATGAACCTCCTGATGTAAGCTAGCCTCCCTTGGAGGCCTCTGAGTTCACGGAGATTTTTCGGGGGACCCATCTCCATGATTGCCTTTGTCTTCTCAGGGTCTACATGGATGCCTCGTGCCGTGATGATGAAGCCTAAGAATTTTCTGCTGGATACGCCCAAGAATGATTTCATAGGGTTCATCTTCAGGTTGTGGGCTCTCATCAGGTCGAATACCGTTCTCAGGTCTTGCAGATGATCTTCCTTATGGCGACTCTTGACGGCGATGTCGTCGACATAGCATTCTACTATTTTGCGTAAATGTTCTCGGAAAATGATACTCATGGCCCGCTGATATGTAGTGCCAGCATTCTTCAGACCGAATGGCATGACTGTGTAGCAGTATGTACCAATCGATGTTCGGAATGAGGTGTGCTTTTCAGTCGTCGGGAGACATCTTGATTTGATTATACCCTGAGAATCCATCCATGAATGAACATACGTTCAAAGCCGCATGTGTTGTCGATCATGATGTCTGTGATGGGGAGGGAAAACTCGTCCTTCGGACATGCCTCATTTCAGATTACGGAAGTCGATACAGATTCGGATCTTTCCATTTTTCTTAAGGACCGGCACTATTTTGGCAACCCAGTCAGGATGTTGCTCTTCACGAATGAAGTCGCTGGCTATTAGCTTGTTGACTTCGGCTTCAATTGCGTCCATGACGCCTGGACGGAAGCGTCGTTGTTGCTGCTTGACTGGCTTTGCATCTGGCCGTATGTTGAGTTTGTGAAGAGCGATATCGGGGTCTAGCCCCGACATGTCTTCGTAACTCTACGCGAATACGTCGATATATTCTCTGACGAGTACTAACAGCGATTCTCGTTCTTCGTCAGTTAGGCTTTTACTGATAAAGATCGATTTTAGGAGAAGATTCGCTGCCGAGATCCACTTGTATGACCTCATCTTCGGTAGGAGGTTCTCTCAGTTCGAACCGCTTTTCCCATTGTGCGTCTAATTGCTGGGCCCATGGTTCTAGTTCAAGGATTTCGGGGATGTCTTCGTCTTCCTCGTAAGCGTCGGTGAATGCCTATGTTGACTGACATGACTTGTCTGAATACAGTCTCCGATGCTGGTATCTGAGTCGGAAGTCGGTGATCCGGTTGAATGTGACTGCCAGTCGCATTCTTCATCTGAGCTTTCAGGGGTCGTAGTAGGCGTTACATACCCTAAACCGCATCGGGTTTTGTTGTAGTAGTTCCATGGTTTGCCCGCCGGGGCTGGCGTCTTCAAAGGTAATCGTCGTCCAGTGCCGTAGTTCAGTCCTGGCGTTGTCTCTAGATCATACCCCTGTTTCTGCATGAGATATTTGGATTGAGGGCTATAGAGATACAGAGGCAGTCTTCCGACATCTGACCCGAAGTCGACTTCTTCCATAGCGAGGGGATGTGGGTTGTTCGTCCGGCCGAAGATGATCGGGTGGTCCCCTCCCTTGACTATTCGGTACGTGTCTTCTACTGGAGTAAGTCGGATGGCGGTGTACACAGTTTGTCACCTGTGTATGTAGGTGAGTGCCTATACCGTGTTCCATAGCATACATTGTACATAGCTTATTGAGCTCGGTGTAGTTCAAAGATAACCCTTTATTGATGAAGTAAGGTATCTTTTCTAGAGGGATTACATCATCTGCGGAAGGAACATCAGTGTGGGCAGCCACATACTTGGCTAGCTCTGGTTCCTCTTCAGCTACCCCCTGCGTGAATAAAGATTGAGAGGACGTCCTGGTTAGCTTGATCTTCAGAGGTTCAACTGACGGAGCAGAGCGTAGGGGTTGTCGGTAGACTAGCAACCCCCAGTCTGGTAATCGATGTGGAGCGAAGGGGTGGCTGGTTCGCTAGAAGTGTCAGACCTCGCATCAGGGTGAAGAATCTCCTTGGAAAGGCGTATTATGAGCGGTCTATCGGAGGGATTGGGCTTCTCCGTTTGGAGCTGACCGATTCTCGGTAGTCTGATGGTAAGTGGCCCCGTTGTGGGTCTCGGTACCTGGCCGGACCTTGGCAGCCGGATTCTCATTTGTTCTTCTTGTGCGGAGAGACTGATTGCGTCCTTACGCAGAGTGGCCGTAAGGGGTGTGGAATTGCCCGGTTTGCGAGCCTGAAGGTGGATCGTTAGAGGTTCTTCTGATCCTGTAGCCATCTTGTCGTGAGCTTGCACATCTTCTTCGACCAGATGCTTCTTTGATTTTTCGTACAGACAGAAGTCTGAGTAATAAGATTCGACCCCCTTGAAGGGATCGATATCGGCAAACTCTGTCCTCACGAAGCCGTGCTTATCGACATATTTGAAGCACTGGTGTAGCGTGGAAGGCACGATCATGTAATCGTGTATCCAAGGCCGCCCCAGAAGGATATTGTAAGAAGTGTCGGCATCTATGACATAACAGGTGACTTCTGATTGGAGATCGCTGATCTGACACTTCAAACGGATCTTCCCTATTGGGTAGCTCCTGCCCGAATTGAAACCGCTAATGGCGGTGCTTGTAGGTGTCAGGCGATGCATCGGAATGCGAAGATAATGTAGCAGACCCTTCGGAATGATGCTTATAGAGGACCCAGGATCAATGTGCATTCGGTCCACCTTTACGTCGCCGATGTATCCAGTGTAGTATAGCGGGCGATCATGCAGGTTAGTTTTGATGAGCATATCTTGCGGAGAGAAGACGATATTGGGCATTGCTCCCGTACACGCACTATCTTGGAGCTCTGCAGGTTGGTTATCTCCCGTGAGGTTGACCTGAGCCAAGTATGCGTCGGCATTTTGGAGCGCCTCACTTAAAGCCGTGCGGACATCCTTTGAGAGCCTGAGGAGTTCATATAAGGACAATTTGGCCGGGGTATTAGCTAATTGTGCTAAGATGTCGAAGTTGTAGGGCCTCTCCAGCCCCTGAGGTGTCTCCTTCCGGAGGGACTTGTCGAAGCGAGTCTCCTTCGGCCTAGGCTTGTCGGTCGTCGAAGGCTGAGCCGGTCCCGGAGCATCATTGGTAGTGGGCGGATGATCATCAGTCGCGCTTTCGGTCACCGGTTGGGCTTGTGTTCCGGATCGAGTAGTGACGGCCGAGACTTCCTCTTCTTCCGCCGAGGCAGTGCGGCAGGATCTGACTTTTTCACTTTTCCTTTTAGAAGGTGGAGAGGGCTGAGTTACCTCGTGGACTAGGTCCGAATTGACCCACATGATTTCCCCTCGTGATGTGGTGAGGGGTATTAGACCAGCGGCTTGATCGCGAGCAGGCGGCAGATTAGCAATTTCCATTGTTGCCAGAGGGATGGGTATAACCCCGTCCTGAGTCTCTGTTGGAGGGAAACTGCCAAATTATACGGACACCATGTTGGCTGCCACGGTTACCTCTTCGAAATCGATGGCCAGGGCGTTCAAATCGATGAGGTTTTGGATATACCGTTTCAGTTGGTAGCAGTCGTGTGTAGCATGGTGGACGTAGCGATGGTAATGGCAGAACTTTGGGTTCTCCAGATCAGCCGGCCGAGGCTCCCGTCTTGGTGGAGGAAGCTGAATCCTATCTCCTTGTATAAGCATGTCCAAGATAGGCTTGACGTGACCGTCTTCAAAGGAATAAGTGATTTGAGGCCATTGTTTGTCTGCTGGCTGTGGCTCGGACTTCTGGGCTGTATCGGCCACCATAGCCTGCTTGCCTTTGTTGTCCCGGTTGTTGGAGGGGCTACCCCCATTGTCGTTGCTGGTGTTGGGACGCTTGCTCTTGTTCTCTTCCTCTGAGATATGCAACCCCAGTTGGCGAGCCTTCTTCAATCGTTCTTCAGCACTTGTAGCACTGATGATAAAAGCCTTCCAATCCTTGAACTGACTTTCGCCCATCCAGAGACTAATTGTTGGAAGTAGTCTCTTTTGGGCAAATTTCAATCAAAGAAGAGTCCGGGTTGCCAGATGGTAACTTCATTGCGGTTTGACGAAACCGCTCAATGTAATTTCTCGTCAGTTCTTTCTCTCTTTGAACGACGTCCATGAGGGTAGACATCGTAACGTCCTGCCCTACCTCATAGAACCTCTCCAAGAACAAGCGCTTGAAGCCAGTGAAGGAGTGGATGCAATTGTCTGGCAGGTTGCGGTACCAATCGAAGGCGACTCCTTCCAATGCCCCAATGAATAACCGTGTGAGGATAGCGTCATCATGGGGAAGATGGTCGGTAGTGACCTCAAAGTAAGTGATGTATCGGCTTGCTGAAGTCTTGCCATCATATGGGTTGATATTGAACGACTTATATCTTGGCGGAAAGGGAACATCCCTCCATTCAGCAGGATATAGTTGCCGTATTCTGAGGTCTTGAGAGTTTTCTCGGGCGTGGAACATTGCTCGGAGCTCCTGAACCTCTCTTCTTACTTCTCGGGCCTCATCTGTCGCGGTAGGGGCCGTTATCTCGGGAGGATTATTGCCCTGGTTTGGCGCCACTGAATTTGAATCTACGTTGATTGCGGGACCCGTGCTTGTCTGGCCAGGTGTCACTCCCTGCAGAGTAGGAAGTGCCGCTTTGATCTCGTCTACAGACTTGACCAAGGCATGGAATATGGCCTCCAACGTGTCGATGCGCTGGCGATCGCTGGAACCGCCTTGATTGCTGTCTGTCATGAATACCGTCTTCACATGAGGAGTGACGAAGGGAGTGGTAGAGGATGTACCCTCCGAGTCGTACCCATGCGTCGAGAAATCATCTGGATATGTGGGGATGTTCTCTTCAGGTTCGGACTCGGAAGGAATACTACCCCCAGCTTCGGAGCTTGCTTCGTCTAGAGAATCATGGATGTCCTCGGGGACATCAGCATCTGTTGTACCCGATGGGAGGGTTGTTTCTCGGGGTTCGTCTCCTTGAAACGTTGGATTATTGTGCACGTTCGGAGGAGTACTACCCCCAGCTCCTACGACCCCCAGGGTCGGGGACGATGAGTCTCCTGTTGCAGCAGATTTTGTCTTCGAACGGGTGTGTTGGTATACTCCGGTAGAGGGCAACCGTTTAGCCGACAATTTCTTAGCTGTAGTGGCTGATATCTTTGGACTGGAGATGCTTGTCTTCTTCCCTCTCCCCTCGGCGGGGACCTTCTGAGCGGAATTGCAGGAGACAACAGGAGGTGCCTCATCTTCTGAGTTCGGGTGCTGTAGTCTGTGGAAGACGGACGGACGATCTTCCGTCACTGCCGCGTTGTTGCAGCAGCAGTTGACGATGATCTGGGTACAGTGACGTCTATGTGAGGATTCTTTGCATGCCGAGGCCCCTTCTCTTTCCTTGCGCTTGTGGAGGATCGCCTCGCGCAGGTCAGAGGAACCACTCTGTCCGTTCGCCGCCGGGGATTGGACTTGAGCAGTTCTATACAACTTCCCATCAGAGGCCCGTGTGATAATCAGCGGGACGCCCTGATAGTCAGAGGTTGGGGCAGCTGTCTGGGCTTGATGAGCCCGCGCTGCCCTAGACTTCTTCTTTCTAGCACTCGTGGGTGCATAATAGGAAGAGTCCAAGTTGAACATCACAGAGTCTGGCTTATCATCCAGAGAGTCATCAGGGTTCGGACCGTACGAGAGACGGTCGAAAACTGATCGAGAGGAGCATGGGGCAGATGCTATGCGGCTGGGAGCGGAAACCGTGCAGGCTGTCTGCATGCGGTTGTCTTCTGTCGTCGGACGAGTTCTTATGCGGCTAGGGGTCACGACCGTACAGGCTGGCCACATGCGGTTGGCATCTGTGGCCGCATGGGTTTTCTGCAAATGATTGACTTTACTGGCCGTATGAGTCTCATCCATGCTGTCGGGAACTGTAGTCGCATAAGTTATGCGGCTGACAGAAGTAGCCGCATGAGTTTTCTTCATGCGGTTGGCGGATGTAGCCGCATTATCTTTCTCCTTGCGGCTAATACTCTTCTGCGGTTCGGTCCGCGTAGAGTCCCTCTTTGTCCCTGCAAATCCAGCATCATAATGTTTTCTTCTGCCGGACTTGGGGACAGCAGAGTTGTCTACGATCTGAAGTGGGATCGCAAGAGAATCCTTCTCGCCGTCTTGAGCAGCAGAGGGCATCCCATCGAGGGCTTGAGGAGGAGCAAATGACTTCGGTCTCCATTCTTTGCGAGCCTTCGTGGTGCGGGTGCGCTTCTGGGCCGGGCCAGCGCTGCCTTCAGAGAGCATCTCTTCGAACGCCTGTTGGTCGAAGCGGACGACCATCTTCTTTTGTGTGGAGCCAAGTTTGGCTGCATCTGATTGCGTCATCAACTCCTCAGCCGTGGAGAAGTTAGTCCCCAGCAGAGTCGCCATCGTATTTGCCATTGATTGTAAAAGAACAGAACAATTATCGGAGGACTGAACTTAGACTCACAATACAAACTCGCTCGTACAAAGAAAGCCTAGGGACGAAAACCTAGGTACAGCAGACTAAGTATGATTGTTTATTTTTGATTCTGGGGGGTGACGATAGAGGCTCGGGAAAGCGACGGCCGCTCTGCCTTACTCCTTGGACGATCAGTATGTAGCCTTGGCTCGGGGAAGATCTGCTTGGCGTTGACGAAGAAACGCTCTTCTTGCTCTCCTCGGATTGCTCTCCTGGCTTCTCTCTTTCTGTGATTATCAAGAAGAAAGGGGGAGCTCTCTCTGTGTAGATCTCTCTCTTCTTATTTTTTTTATTCTTTTGTTGCCGACCTCTTCTCTCTCTCTTTTTTTTCTCAAGGGAATGATGCTGGCTATTTATAAGAGTGGGGGGTGATCATTAGGGTTTGCTAATGATTATCTGTTTGAAATGTCGACGCTCCTTCATTCTATCTGAACCCTTGATCCTGATTACAGTGAATCTCGGCCATTAACGTGGATAGCATCGTATCTCATGAGCAATTAATGCTAGCTGCTTTAAATCCTCGTGATTGATTATGCCAATGTCTGATTGCTCGCCACGTGTCCCATTAGCTTGATGATAAATGATATGCCCTGATCTCAGTAATTATGACGATGATGTCAAATATATTTGTTGAGATTCGGTTAAATCTCTTATTGATCCCATGCCACGTGTCTTAATTGTGAGTCCTGTCAGAGCCGCATAGGATTGACGATCCTCGAACCGCAGAGAGATACTCTTTGTAAGCCGTATAGGACGATGCTTCATCGAGCCGCATATGTGTAATCTTTGGGAGCCGCATGAGCTGGCGTTGTATTGGGCCGCAGGAAATGTGTTCCCAGGGAGCCGCATGAGCTAGCGTTGTATCGAACCGCATGGAACGGGTTCTCAGGGAGCCGCATATGACTGATTGCCACGTGGCAATCTGGGACTTCTGACGGATTTGGTCAGAGATTTTCTTCTTTTCCCGAGGAGTCAGTCATTATGGCAAGGTCATTATGAAACTTTATGTCAGGGCCGCCACAGTGAATCGTACTGGAACAATAAATGAGGCCACTCCTCAAACGACCAGCTGTAGGGAAAGATCACACATGGCGTCCATCGAGCCGCATATGCCTTGCTGAACCGCATACGCTCCCGAGCCGCATGCGATTGAGAGTCTTCTTTGAACCGCATAGGGCCGCTCCTGGGTGGGCCGCATAAGCTTCTTACTCAGAGCCGCGTGGATCATTATTCTAATATTTTCCATGCTTCTACAGTGATAACCCTAGTTAGTTAAAGTATCAAGCCGTAACTCTTGCTTGGCCGTGAAATGATTGGGTGGAGTCTAACCAGTCTAGTTTTGTCCTGATCCTGTTCCAGATTACTGCATAACCAGAATGCCTGTATTTATTTTACCGATAAATGGTGAGAATTCCAAGTTCTGTTCAGACGAAGGGTTACAACCCCGGTCCTTGTTTGGTTTACGGGTTGTAACCTGGTTCTCTGAATAGTCCCATGGTTATCTCGTCGTATATCATCCTGATGTATTTCCTTAATTTCCAGTTCTTACTTTTATTTATATCTTGTGTTGATTGCTGGTTTTAGTTCCTAAGTGAAGCTTCCTTTGTGGTACTTGCTCTTTCTGGGGTCTGACCCAGCTGGTTTTGTGTGGCCAGATTTCGGAGCAGCTCCAGAGGATCTACCGACCTTCCAGCTAGATGGTGGCCACTAGACGGAACCCTGGCAACGAGTGGGTTTATTTTTGATCTTCCACTTTATTGTAAAAATTATTCTTTTGAGGCATTTAGCCGACGAGCACCTGTTTAGCTCGATTGCACTTTACTTGCTGTCTGCCTACGGGCTGTAACATGATTGACAGATCCTAGGGTTGATCATGTATGACTAAACTCTTGCTAGTCCTCACATTTTGTAACGACTAGCTTCAAGATCAGCTGAATATGTAATATTTGGGACGCCTTATTATTGTATATTTAATGATCATACATCTTGTAACATTTACTTACTTGCTTGTGATTGAGATACTAGGCTTGTTCATGACCATAGGAGACTGTTGGCTTGTAGTAAACCCTCATGTATCTAGACAGCCGCGACTGTATAGCGAGATGGAATCCATTTCAATAAATGTAGCTGGCTATGTCTGCCCCCGCTCTCCAGTATTCTGGTTCTGGGGCGTGACAACCTGGCAGGCAAAAGTGGTTCTCAAAGCAGAAGATGGCAAAGCTCATAACCGACAACATGATGGACTCTCCCCCCTAGAGAGAGCTCGCGTATCGACAAGGGGACCCACCATCGTAATTTATGATTGTATTCATATGGAATATGAGAGGGGCAAATTCGATTGGTAGGTGGAGGGATATTTTACAGTATGGCAAGAAGTCCAAGTGCTCTATCATCAACATTTTGGAATCCAAAGTTAGATCGAAAATTTTGATTAATAGGCGTACACCGACCCACTGGTCCTCCATTTATAATCTTGATTGTAGCGATATAGCTCGCATCTGGGTCATAAGGGACACCAGGATCTGGCAGGAAGATTTAATCCAACGACCTGACCAACTTCTCACCATTAAATTCATCAACAAAGGAGGCTTCTGATCATGGTTGAAGCGGTGTACGGGCATAATGATAGAATCAAGCATCTTGGGTTGTGAAACGACATTACTATGACCAACACGCTTATTGGAGATAGATGGCCGTTAGTTGTGGTGGGCAACTTTAATGCTACTTTATTCGCCCATGAAAAAATAGGAGGTCGTCCAGTGCAGCAAGCAATTCTCTCAGAATTTTAACATTGTCTCTTATCCTCTGGTCTCAGATGTATGGATAAGACTGGATATATATGGATGTGGAACAACAGGGCAATAACTAACCGGATTGTCGTTCAGCTTGATCGTGCTCTCTGTAATGGGAGATGGTTGGAAGTGCTCCAGTCGTGTAAGGCAGAATGCTTAACACCTGGAGCTAGTTATCACTCCCTAATATTATAAGACTGGCAGAAGTGCCGGTTATCAAAGGGAGGCCTTTCAGATTCAACAACACATGGATTCATATGAAAGGCTATGAGGAGGTAGTTCGACAAGATTGGGAGTCTGGGTTGACTGGAGCTGTTCAGTTCAAGATTATTCAAAAGTTGAAAGCTATTAAAGGCCTCCTCAAGGCCTAGAATAAACGCAGACCTCCTACTCCACTCTAAGAACTGGCGGATAAGCTAGCTGACATTCAACTAAGGGTTCAGCTAGACCCGCTTAACCCGGTCCTCACGGAAGAAGAGGTAGCCCTCCAAGATCATCTGCGCAAGGATACTTTCTTAGACGAGGTCCAGATCAGACAAAGAGCTAAATGTAGTTGGCTTTAGAGATGGTGATAGGTGTTCTAAATTCTTCTATGCTACTGTCAAGGCTAGATAGATTCAGAATATCATACACGGATTGCTTGATCCTGATGGAATTCTCATTACTGAGGATGATGGTATCTGGAATGAGGCGGTACAGTATTTTTGGGATCTCTACAACCGGAATTCCTACCCGAACGTCTTCCCACACATTGATTTCAAGAAGATAGTCTCTCGACGAAGGAATGTTGTCTTACGGGCAACAGTGTCGACGGAGAAGATACATTATATTGTTATTAATGCAGACCCTATCAAATTGCCAGGACCAGATGGCTTTGGGGCAGCCTTCTTCTAGAGACATTGGAAGATGATTAAGATATACATCCTGGATGCGGTGAGAGAGTTTTTTTTATCTCTGGTAAACTGCTAAAGGAGCTTAGCGACACGTTTGTGGTCTTAATTGCTAAAATGGAGGGTACGACTTCGCTAGGAGACTTCCGGCCGATAGCATGCTGTAATTTCTTATACAAGATTATAACTCACCCGATGTGTGACCGGATGAGGGATGTTATGGAAGAACTCATCTTTCCTAATCAGATGACCTTCATTAAAGGATGATCCATCTTGGAGAATTGTTTGCTGGCTCATGAGCTTGTTAGGGATTTCAATAAGCAGGCAGGTAACAAAGCGTGTCTAAAGTTGGATCTTAGAAAAGCCTATGATTTGGTGAACCAGGATTTCCTTTGCTACATCATGATCTGTATAGGATTTGTCAAATTGTCACGCCCCAATCCCGCTAGGGTTGTTCATCCTCGCTTTAATCCTTGCGGGATCGTTCGTCCTTGCTAAGGTGTGATGTCGTACAAGCCTAAGTTTTACTTACACAAGGTCAGTACCTGCACAATACAACTAGACAAGACAAAACACACGCACACAACATATTTAATTACATAAAATGAAATATTTGACACAGAGATTTGAAATTAAAATACTTCTTTTCATTGATAACTTGATAGGAATATAAGTACAAAGCTTTGCGACTCAAAATGACATAGCTTGGATTACATATTTCTCTTTGAAACTCTTTTTGAAAATAACCACAATGCCCATACATCATATCCCTTTATTACATACTCGAAATGTAAAGACACCTTCAAAGAAAAACTTACAATTTGACTTGAAAATAAAAATGCTTCGAGGTGATCCATAAGCCCTACTAGGCTGGACGAGCTTTAGCGCCGCACCTAAAATCCCCCTATCACTTTGCTATCTGAAATGATGCCCACAACGTGGGTCAATACACATCATGTACTAGCGAACGACTTTTGGCCGAACTCACATAAATCTGTACTAAGTAGACAGTGAAGCTAGCATACATTAATATATGGTCTTTCTACTTATCTAGGTTCTTTTTAACAATTTATAAGAAATATAGCAGTAGAAAATACTTGCATAATAAATCTTACCCATCGTCGACAGTTATCCCTGCACAAGACAAGGTTATCACAATTTGCATAACGAAGAATTCATGTTCTATTCTTGCAGATGTTGAAGTTCATAATTCAAATCATGTATGTGGCCTATCTACATGATGGTCAATGGGTATTCCCATAATTAGCCGTGCGCTGTGACTCTTTGGTTCAGCTCGTCGCTAAGGACTCAGATACCGACACCCATTTTCTTCCATGGGGCTCTTAATCTCTCATAGGTCAAGTGGTTCAAAGCACCCCAAGAATTCACCCGAGGAATAAATTTTACCTTATGCACGAATTGTCCGAGACCAATGCATACTCTAGCAGTTCTGTCAGATAAAACAGATTTAGATTTATGCACAAATATACGACATGTTCCTTTCGTGCCTTTTTCTCTTATTCATCTTAACATGTACAAGTCCGTTTGTACATGTCTACATTTTTAAAAGTATACTAGCAACAGAGCAGATGATCATTCATATGAAACAGATAGTAACAGAACACGATCCAGCATTCGATTCATTTCATTTATCTTCTCTTATCTTTCGTTATTGTGGTATCGTTGATCAGAGGGACGCAACAAAAAGTGGACTAGAGATTATTTTTATTAGGGCGTGGAAGCCCAGTCAAAGCAACTCACCAAAATAAATCTTATTCGAGAGAAGGAGGAACTTCACGTGCCGTTCACGCTCCTCCTAAGCGTCCTATATTGGCACCAACATTTGATTAGCATACTTCGATCTCTTTCTCTCAAGATTCGGAATGAAATGCAAAATGCGATGAAAGCAGACAATGAAAACCAATCATCGAAAACCAACACGAAAACTCATTTATCAAAACCAAGCAGCGAAAGAAAATATCCAACAAAACTCTTGGATTCACTTTAATAGAAGCCGATCCTTTAATTGGAAAGGTTCATTGCATTTCATCCGTGATCAATTGATACCGGCAAATGGTTTCCCTAAATACCCAGTTCAAGACTGAGTTAGCAAGCTGTGGGTATTACATAGTGGACCACGAGGAACGGAGCACTACACAAATGGTGGGTGGACAGGGTTAGGGAGTGTGTATGCTCTGTATCTTTCTCGATTATTAAGGGCCAGTTGGAGGGCTTTTCCAGAAGCAAAAGAGGACTAAGACAAGGGGATGGCCTCTCTTCCTACCTTTTTGCGATGGTCATAGAATTCCTCACTTGTCTCTTGGATGATGCGATGCTGGATGGTTTGATTAGCCCTATATTTCGAAAGGTAAATCCTGTGGTTTCCCATCTTATTTATGCTGATGACCTGCTGGTATTCGTAGAGCCGTATGACAGATCCCTTGACACTCTTAAGTGTATATTTGACACCATAAAAAAATGGTCGAGTTTGCAGCTAAACAAGAATAAGAGCCAATGTTTTTGAATCGTACTTGTGAGAATAATGAGGCTTGGCTGGCCAAAATGGGCATTGTGGAATGAATGCTTCTTGTGAGATACTTGGGTCTTCCCCTTTCAATCAACTATGCTGTTAATAAGGAGTGTAAAGGTCTCCTCAACTATACTCAATCGAGACTAGAGGGATGGTAGGCGCAGATGCTCTTCTTTGGAGGGAGCACTGAACTTATTAAAGCCAAAATTGAAGTGATTGTGCTTTTCTGGCTACAGGCCGTTAGGCTACCGAAGGGTACGATAAAGAAAATTGAAAGCATGTGTGCGGACTTCTTGTGGAAAGGAGGCATACATGCGATTAGTTGGAAGGAGTTATGTCCGCCTAAGAAGGAAGGTGGAGTTGGACTGTAATCCTTGGGCCTTCTCCGGGAAACTGCTTATCTCAAACTGTTCTGGAAGATTTATTAATGAAAAGTTCTTTGGATTGAATGGATCAAGGGAAGGTACTTTACGAAATGGGACTTCTGGTCAGCTAGTAGGAACAACAACTTCTCGGTCACCGTTAAAGCCTTGTTACAAACGAGAAGCAAAGTTAAGGGTAAGTTGACTAGAGTCATAGGCTCAGGGGCCCAAACCAGCATTTGGCATGACCCCTGGATTAGGCACACTAGCCTGATTGAGAGGGAGGGATGGCATATTTATGAGATGATGGGATCTACAAAAACGATTAATAGCCTTATCCAGGAAGGAGAATAGAAGATCCAAGGCCATGTGATTGAGGTGGCTCATGTGGAAGATATCCGAGCAGTAAAGAATGATAGACAAACGGTGGACGATTACTCGACCTAGGCAGACATGGAGAAAGGAACTTTCAAGTTCAGTACAACCATGAATCTGATACGAACCGATCTTGAGGAGGTTGGACAGAGATGGTTTGGACCAAAGGGGCTGCAGTCAAGATATCGTTGTGCTTATACAAATTAATCAGAAATAGGCTTCTTACTCGAAACAGGTTGAGCAATTTTGGCATCCCCTGTGAGGACATGAAGTATTGTTTATGCAGTAAATATGATGAGACCAGGGATCATCTGTTCTTCGCTTGTGACGTCACTTGGGAGATCTGGTGTGTGCAGAGACGAAAAATGGAAAAACCCATGGTCAGTGTAGAGAGCTTGCTGCGGTCTTAAACGATACTAAAGCTCAGAAGGGGAATGGAGCGAGAGGTTATCGTCGTCTTAGAATTATATTTTGGGGCGGTGGTATGGCATGTTTGGAGAAAACGAAACCAGCATATTTTTGAGGGCCGATCCCTTAGTACTTTTGTTGTACAATAAAATATAAATGCTGACATAGATATCTTAGACCACATATGACTCATTTTGTAATCTGGGATAGATCTAAGTTGTAATTATCGTTGATCAATATAAATTTTACCTTCTGTGTGTGTGTTAATAAGAGAATTTTGGATTAACTATTCAGCTAGTCCCTCTCTTTGTTACTTTTCAGCACACACTCGAGTAGCTGGAGTAGCTAATATGAAAAAGAGTCGTAGAGAAAAGTGATGGAGCAAAACAAAAAAGAGTCATCGAGAAAGGTGATGGGGCAAATAATGTTCTTACAATTTTTAAAAAGACTGCTCCTAATGTATGGACACTGGAATTGTCGCCGAGTTGGCTATTTCGTATAATACAACTTCTACAGGAATGCCGTATTCGTACTGATGCTTTTTTTGTATGTGTATATGTTCTCATTTTGTATGAAATACATATTTTAGTCTCTTTCTTGAGATTTACTTACATAAATATGCTTGATTCTTCAAGTTAAAATCTTAGGTTGCATTATTAGACCATAGCAGATGATTTTAGTTAGAATTGCAGCAAATTGTGTTTTACATTTGAGGTTTGTTTTACATTGTGTTCTTTGAAGATTATGATCAAATAATTCCTTTAAAAGAATGTATCAAATGGTAGTTTTATAGCTCTAGCAAAAGATTGTGTCAGTAAGAAAGGAGATACTAAAGAATAAACTAAAATTTAAAGGAGAGATAGATGCAACCATAACAATGTTCAGAAGGTGACTAGTCGAACAATAAGCAAAAAATGAATATTGTTGGATGGTGACTCATGTTCAAACAGGAGTCGAAGACACATAGAAGGGGGTCAAAAATAAGTTAAACTAACAAGAACTGCATTAACTAATATTTCGATTGGCCCCAACTGAGATACTGAATTTCCATAGCCTAGTGCACAAATACCCTTTACTCACCAATGTGTTGCCTTACCAATCAGTCACGCATAAGTTTTATTTGACCTTCAAAATATGACTTGATGAATGAAAGTAATATTTCAGATTCTTCATAGAATAGTAGCAAATATTACAAAAGTAATTTGATGTAGTAACGAATTACAATAATATTCAACTTAATTATATAATATAACAAGAATTAGTTTAATTATAGAATAAGTATCTTAAGATTGTTGAAGGAAGTTATGAATAAAAGCAAATTATTCCACTAAATATTTAACAATTGAATTAAGGAAATAAAATAAAAAAAACAAGAGCCCAATATTTGGATTGGGTGCGTGTGGAGAAACTTGTTGCACTTAAGAAAAAATATTCACCTATTTGTGGTGGCAACTTTGACAATTTCTTGCCAACTATTGGCCACAGAACGTACGTGGAAGCGATGCAGATCCACGTGAAGATAACGAACTAACGTCTAACAAAAGTGTCAAGACAGATCAAACATGGTATTTTTTGTGACTATGTCATATGGACAATCACAATCTTTATAACTTCCAAAAAGATACAAGACTGACGACAAATATATTGAACCTTTTGCCCGAAGGTTCAATCCCATCATCAAACTCAGCAAGAAAGAAAATATTACAATGAAATCACACCTAACCCCATAGTGATCTCCCTAAAAGAAGAAGATGACTCCCTGAACAGATCTTCTCTTCCAACTGTCTTAAATGTCGAGCCCTAAGAGCAAAGTACAAAATTTGTCTTAGATTCTTATGGACTTGTATCCACAAATTCTTATGGACTTGTACCCTGAATCTCCCTTATGAGCTTCTTCATGCCAATGACCCTCAACACACACACACACACACACACACACACAGATATATATATATATATATATATATATATATTGAGAAACCTAATTTAGGGTTTAGGAAAATCCTGAAATAACACTAATCCTCGTCCTCCAAATTTGATTACACGAATATTGGATGCTGATTTGGGGAGGGGGGCGTACATGTGTTGTTCGCTGATAAAACGATCTCAGACCGAACTCGGACAACCTAGGCCAACATGTTATGTTTGAATATGACAGAGTGCAAACCGAACTCGGTCTGACCAAATTCAGATCGAAATCAGTCTGTTCTCAATCGAAATCCGCCTATGACTCCCATACACTTCGAATCAAGGCCGGACCCCAATATTTTCTCCTACAGTCTATTGAGAGATGTTGACCCATGGCTCCTCAACTGCACTCCATGCATGTCGCCCTATGATTGAGTTCCTGTTCTTTCTTGTCATTGATCTCTGATCCCTTGGGCTGTTATGCATCTTCTTTTGCCTCTAGCTCCTCGACCGTTATGTTGATGCTAGTTGCGATGTGTAGAACTTATGTACAATTAGAATTATGTCGACATTAATAACTCGATCAAGACCAAAGTTCTTGATAATCAGTCTCATCGTAAGTCTTCGCTGCATGTTTCCGACTTTTATCTCCATCAGAATGTGCTCCCGTTCCGTCAAGCTTCTATACTCTTAGTTGGCCCAACCAAGCGGATGTTCCGATTTCTTCGAGATTTAAGCTCCTTTGCCTTTCCACATTCGTATCCGACACTAAAGCTCCCCCGTACACATACATCTTCGAACAGAACATCATATATTATGCACACCCCTGGAACTGTGCAAATAGAGATGCACTACCTCAGATTGAGTTTTCTGCACAACTTGATCTTTTTCCTAGCTTCGAACTGCTTAAACCAATATTGCTCCATTATATTTTGGCAAACCACCCGTCACCATAATTGGATTCGTGGAACAAACCCTTTTGAAGATCGACCAACCGTCATGGGACCGACAAACTGACACTCAATTTTTGACTCATCCTCATTCTTCGCTTTATCTCGACAACCTGAATCCTCCTTATCCTTCAAATTATCTCGAAGATTCCCCTCACTAAATTCCCAATGATCCACAAACTTCTATCGAATAACCCTCGAGCCTCCATCTGACTTTTGTCGCATGTTTGTACACCTCAGCGGCTTGAGCCTGTAAATAACACAACATATATCTCATAGAGCCTACAATTAGGAACCCTTCATATGTTTCTAATCTTTGTCTCTAAATGTACAGCGACATCTATCATTTGCCAGCTTTCCTACCGAAACTAAGTTGTAGTGCAAACTCGAAATATGACGAACCCCCTTGAGAACAAGCTTCTCACCAAGCTTCGTTGTCAAGTGCACGTCCCTGATGCCCACAACTGCAGTCATCCCCTTGTCGTCCATCTTCATACGTCCAAACATACCACTTCAGTATGACGTAAAGGTCCTCCTAAATAAAGTGGCATAACATGATATCCCCGTATCCAAGACCTAATCACCGTCATGACACATGCCACAAGGTTCCTCTATATTGGTTGTTGCGATGATGAGATCTCCCATAGCTGTGAAATCTACCTTATCATCCTTGTCTTTACCTTTTTATTTTTGAGCTTCATGCAGTTCCTTTTAAAATTATCATGTTCGCCACAGTGATAGAAGCCCTCCTTGCGGTCTACACTCACAAAATCTTGATAAATCTCCTTGTCCTCGTTTGTGACTTAAGCATTCCCTCATCGTAAGAAGCTACCAGACCAAACTCCTACGACGATTCCATCTGCTTACGTCGGACCTCCTCATTCAACAAACTGCTATTGACTACCTCCATCATGATAACTCTATCAGGCGTAGAGTTGTCCACAAACACCACCAACGCCTTCCAACTTTCTAGCAAAGAACTCAAAAGCTATAGGGGTTGAAGATCATCATCAATCACCATCATTATCGTCAACAACTAATTAAAGATACCTATTGTATACTTTGAGTTGACGAGTTGGCGAATAAGAAACGTATTGTTGTTAGCCGTCTTTCATTTGTACAATGAATGTAGCTTATCCTATAACTCTTTTGTCGAACTCTCCATAGACACATGATGAAATACCGAATCGTCCAACCATTGGAGGATTAATCCAACGATCTTCTGATCCAATCATTTTCAACCATCAACAGATTTGTTCGATGGCTTAGCAATGTCGCCCTCCAATGGACCATGCAAATTCTTGTACCAGGGTAGCTTCTCAATTTTTTGCTTCCAAATCGCCCAGTTTCCCTTGTGAGGGTGATCATACATGTGTTCATCTGCTCCACAGACATAGTTGCACCTTCCCTCTCGAGAACCTGAGAGCTTTGATTCCAATTGTTAGTCACAGAATACACATGGAAGCGATGCCAACCCATCTGAAGATAACTAACCAACGTCTAACAAAAGTGCTTGACAAATCAAACACAATATTTTCGGTGACTATGTCACCTGGACAAATTTTAATCTTTATAACTTCCAAAAGATACAAGATTGAATACAAATATATTGAACACTTTGCCCAAAGGTCTAATCCCCTCACAAAATGTCACGACCCGCACCCTAGAGTAAGGACACAAAAAGTGGATACGTCCAGCCTATGCCGCAGTGTCGGCAGTAGAACGTTGTCCTAGGTCAATCATCTAACAATATAAGCTACATGTACAGTATATACACTCCGAATGGAGGTGATATAGCATAATACAGTCTCAATCACATCTAAGGTAGAATACGATAAGATAGATAGATATGAAATGAATCCACAAGGAGATACAACAGATAGAAGGAGATACAACAGATAGAAGTCTAAGTGTCTAAGATATCACAATCCAGAAAATATCTCAAATCTCAAATACAGTAATCCAGAGTGAAAATAAGTAAAATTGAAAATCACTAATCTAAACTAATGGTGTCTCATCCACTGCTAATGGATCCTGCTGGAGATCCAAGTCACAAAAATCCTCTAGAGTAGTCCCATGTTAAGTGGTACAAGGTTCCTCATCATCCTCTGTAAAAATTTTAACAGGTTCAGTCAGGACAGGAGCGAGCACAATCCATCTCAATAAATCATAACAGGTTAGAAAATATAATCATGCTAGAGAGTAAGATACATGAAACTGAAGAACAACATAATTAAAAGAGAGACTGTAAGTAAATAGCTACAATATATAAGAGAACTAATCAGTGCTAGTGATTCAGAGTACAGGATAAACATGTGAACAGTTGGAGGGTGATTCATGACTATACTAAAGAGGTGATTCATGACTATACTACTTTGAAATTATTCACATGCTCAGTTTCTACTCCTTCATCCCCAATCAATACACAAGGATCCAGTCAAGTTATGTTAAGATTCATGACTATACTACTGGCCCATAAAGGGTGATTCAAGAGTGATTCATGAATAGATTCGTGAAGGCTTTGTGATTCATGCGAGTACAGGAATCACAAGCTGATATATAAAGATTCATGATAATAGAAGCATGAGATACATGATGTAAGTGAAACACACGAGACATGAGTATCTGATGCTTCCGAGGGGAATAACATCTCATGAAGGGATCCATATAGTACTAATCCGTGTTACCAACGTGTCGGCATCAAGTAAAGTAATCTAAAGCAGGAATATAATCCTAAACAAGATATGAAATGATCAGAGAATGTACTCGCCTGATATATGTATGTCTGAAGAAAATATACTGTCTGAGGAGTGGTGTCTGGCTCCTATAGAACAGTACAAGTCACTACATTTCCAAAATAGTAAAATAGACTGCTACAATACATTCTACATGATGTTTGGGTCAATCCAGGCTAAAGTCAACCCTTGGTCAACTCTAGTCAACTACACTAGTCAAACTAGGTCAACTAGGTTAAGTCCTAGCCCAAACAAGTCTAACAAGTCTCACTAGGCCTAACCAAGCCTAGGCTAGCACTCACACAATCACAAGGCAATGTGAACCACAACAATGCATAATATAAAATAGATACTATATATAAATACATACCTTCATACATACATGCATATCCACATTACATACTTATTTATATATAGGCATACGTTACATCATGCATATTTACATAGTTACATAGATATATACATTCATGCACATTTACATACATACTTTTATACATTATATATGTTAACATTCATTACAATGCATTATATTTTACTTATACCTTTGATTGATTGATTCATTCATATATGACATTCATTCATGCATTTATACATTCATTCATTCATGTTATCACTATATAATGTAAAACCCCTAAATTTCTACTAATCTTTTTATATAAATTTGGTACCGATTAATTTTCTTGTATTTGTACGCCTCAATAACGTATCGTACGTCACGCGCAAGATTTTGTTTTTTTTCTTCGTATTGTTCAACGAGTGCGAATATGTGCGAGCGTGCATATTTTTAGAAAATATTTTCTATCTTCCAAGTGATATATATAATAATTATTTTGCCATCATACCAAATTTCTAAGTTTATATTTTAAGCCTTTTCTTTCAAACAGTTATTAATAATAAATAATAATTTTATTATATACTAGAAAAGCAAAATATTCGTAAAATTATTTGTGCATACATATTTCATAATTATTTATTAGCTTATTTTTAAATAAATAGTGTAATTTTCGAAATTAATATTATAGCATATTTTTGAATATTTAAAAAGGTTAATTTTTTAAAACTAATTATTATTAATCGGTTGAGGGATTCATTAATTAAATTTATTAAAATTTTTTTTTGAATAAAGATTTAGATATTATTGGATTTTGTCTACAATTTAAACTTTATGTAGATCAAACCCAAATTTGATTTAAATAATAATTTGGGCCCAATCCTTATCTAACTGAAAATTTCCACATCCTATAAATAGGCAGGTACTCCTCCATAAATTTCTCACATCCATAAAATTCTACAACCATAGTATGAGTACATCGTGTCCGTGACCAACATCTTATTCCATGTTTACATGTACATTATCTCCTTCCCGTGTCGGACAATTCCGACACAAACGAATCCCTAAACCTAAGCCTTGCCCTCGGCCCTCCGGCCATCTCCTCCTCCTTGTCCGACTCCCCGACCACCCGTCTTCCCAACCAACCACATCATCCCGCACCACCGTTGACCCAACCACGTCCCGAGTCCCGACCGCCATACCACCAACCCTATCTCCGGGCCGACCACGCCCATCGACCCAGACCCCGGCCACTGGTCGTAGACCCGAAACCCAAACCAACACCACCTCCACACCAGTCATCACCAACATCGACGCATCACCACGACCACTCTTCCAGAACCTCCGCCACCGCTGTCACCAAAACCACCGTCGTCGCCACCGCGACCGGCCGCCACATCCTCCTCGGCCAAGTTCTACCCCGTTCCCAACCATCACCGACCAAAACCTACAGCAAAAAAAGTAAAAACTACCACCGCCATCGTCGTACTTACCTCCTCCGCCACCGGCCGTAGCCCTTCTCCTTCCGCCGCGGCAGCCCGCCACCGAACCGCCGATCTCAGATCAGGCCGCCGCCCCACTTCTTTCCTCTTCCACCGCTTCCTCTCCCTCTCGAAAACCCCCGCATGACCGCTCCTCTTCGCCTCGCTCGCCCATCCCGGCCAGATCTGCCGAGCCACCGCTTAGGCCCCGATGACCGCAGCCTCTAACGCCTTAGCCAAAACCCCTTCCTCCGCAGCTTCTTCCCCGAACCGCTTTTCTTAGCCCGAGTCGCGTCCTTCGTGCGTGCACCCCTCCACGTCGTTCCTCCGCCGACGAGCCCTGGCCGAGCGTGCCTCCTATTTCCCCGCTCTCCGTTCTCCTGCCCCTCTCTCTCTCTCGTTCCCTTTTGCTCCTCAAACTTCTTTTTTGTCTTTTTTTAATCTTCTCTCTCTTCTCTGTGGAAGAAGAGAATAGTGTTTAAATTATTATTATTATATTTTTATTTTAGTAAATGCTTGAGTTCTGTTGCTTTTTGAAGTGTGTGTATTTTGTTTTTTTGTTGTTTTTTTTTACTTTTTTTTAATGATAACTGATGTATTTTTATATTATTATTATTATTATTGTTATTATTATTGTTATTTTATTATTATTTTTATTTTATTTTCATTGTTAACAGTATTACTAATACAGTAATTAAGTATAGGAATATTAATATTGTTGTTGTTATTAGATATTATCATGCTTATTATGTTTATTAATATTAAAGTTATTATTTTGGGGAAATCTTATATTATAAAATTTCAAACTATATATATAATATAGGGGATAGAGCTGTCTATGTAATTTTAGCCAAGAAGTATTTTCTTTTGTTAATATTTATCAAAAAATTTCTTAACAAATAAGATATAGTTTTTTCTACTTAAAAATGTATTTTAACTAACTTAGAGTTTTTAGCAAAAAAAAGATTTTTCTTGGCTTTAAGTATTTTTTTTTCAATAATTTAGACTGAAACTAGTTTTCAAATATTATAAATAGTTTTTCTAAATCATATATATATTATTTATCTAAATTTTCTTCGACTATCCTTTCGTCCGTAACTACGCCCATTATTCCTATCCTCTTGCCAATTCTGTCCTTCCACCTATCGACCCTAACCAATTTGACCGTCCTGGACCCGATGGAACTGTCCGTGCCATCACCCGAGGTCACCTTGCATAGTTGTAATACCGAAGTCGCAGTTTGTGCCACCTTGATTATTGTAGCACACCAGACGTACTACCAGGCAAGACACCTTGCCATTTGCTGTTTATTTATTTAGCTCATATTTCATGCATTTTTTATTATTTTCTTTATGCAAAATTAACTGTGATACATGGCATAGCCAGTTAGAACTTACCGTTCATTTATATTTTCTACTATGTATTATTTTTCTTACACATTAAACCTAGATTTAAGGGACCACCTTGTGTGTTGCATTCATTGGCCTTTACACGTTGTAACACGAAGTTGTGTGTCATATGTAGAACACGGACATGCGTGCCTGGATGGCCACCGGTGCGTATAAGCCGTGCGATAGGAATAACCGCTACTAAAGGTTGCATGCTAGTTTGACTTAGCGGTTATAGAGGTTTTCTGTTGTGGATACAACATAGTAGGCATTGGACGGGGAGGACAATTCCTTAGCGTATGGGCTTCGATGCACTTTCCATTTTGTAATCCGTCACTACCAAAATACAGTAAATTAGCGGCAGCACATTAGCGACAGATAATTTTTGTCGACATTAGCGACGAATTTGTGGCAAATAACCGACGGAGTACCGACGACAAGCCGATACAATTTTTATTTTATTTTAAGGGGGAGAAAAGGTCGCTCATTCGTCGCTAGGGCGTCGGAGATTTAGCGACGGATAGGTAGCCGTCGCCATGCAGTCGATTATTTGGCGGGAATTATTGAGGGAAATGGCGGGACAATTCTTTGACTACATAGCGACTGATATTCCGTTGGCAAGTAGCAAAAATAGTGACGGCCTAGCGACGGATACAAACCGTCGCTGGTCCGTCGCTAAATAAAGGGCCTAGGCTTAAATTGAAACGACGGGGAGAACTTTTCATTACCTCCAAACTTTATTCTCTCTCTTCTCTCTCTCTTCCGCGGTGGTCGGCGACCTCACTCTCCTCTTTCTCTCTACCAGGCGGTGATCGGCGACCTCTCCTCTCTCTCTCCCAAAGGTAGTCTCTCTCTCTCTCTCGGTGGTCGTGGGTGTCGTGGGCTGCCAGGGGCATCGTAGGCTGCGGGGGCGGCGGAGACTGCGGGGGTGGCGCACACGTGGTAGTGCGGGGCTGCGGCGGGCGCGTGCGGGGCTGCGGTGGGCGGTGGGGGGCAGCACGTTCCGGGGCAGCGGGAGGCAGCGGGGGTGGCGCGCTTGGGGCAGCACGGGGCTGGGGGGCAGCGGGGGGTGGGAGGGGTGCTGGTGTGTGCGGGGCTACGGGGGCGGCGAGGGGTAGCATGCTCCGGGGCAGCGGGGGTGACGGGGGGCAGCACGCTCCGGGGCAGCTGGGGTGGCACGCACGGGACAACGCGGGGTACATATACAATGAGTAGTATCTACGATATGATAAACCCTAGTTTAAGAAATAGGATATCAGCGATATCGGTAGTATCGGCAGTTTCGGATCGGTAACCCAATACCTTATTATGCTTTTACAACCTTATTATGCTTTCAACCCAGGTTCACAAAAGCGGTAACCCTATACCTTACCCTAATAAGGTAATCCAATACCTTATCCTAATAAGGTAAACCCAATACCTTAGCCTACAATAGTCCCTGCAGGGGGGATACGGGTGGTTGGAGGGTGAGTGGGAGGTGGCTGGGGGGGTAGGACAGGGGGGCGAGGGCGGCTGGTGGAGGGTTCGGGTTAGGGTTCGGGTTCGGGTTAGGGACATATAGTCCCTGCAACCATTCTTCAGATACTATGGTACGATATGGTGATCGGGACATATAGTCCCTGCAGCCATTCGACTGGCGAGATAGAAACTATTCTACGACATGGTGATCAGGACATATATAGTCCCTGCAGCCATTCGACTGGCGAGGCAGAAACTATGTAGCTGTACATAAAATTAACTGTCGTTCGACCCTCATCGCTCAGCAATGATGATATAACAACCTATCACTATATCTTATATAGTAGTAGATGATGTCTTAGTATTATATTATGTGAGTTCATCTTGATTCTGTTACATTCTCCAGATACTAGATACGATAAGAACATATACTACACTATATGTACAGAACGTAGATGATTCACACTAATGTATGCTAGAATGAATTTTGGGCTGTGTTCTGCGCCATCCGTTCTCACACTTAAAACACATAAAAATTAGTAGTGTGAGAGCGCCGGAGAGAGTGAGAGCGCCGAAGGGGGAGAGAAGAGAGAGTGAGAGAGTAAAATGGTACGACATGATAAATTAGTACTATATTTTGGCTCCAGCTCCAGCTCCAGCTCCAGCTCCATTTGTATTAATCTACGGTACGACATGGTGATCAGGACATAGTCCCTGCAGCCATTCGACTGGCGAGACAGAAACTATGTAGCCATAGATAAAGTTGACTGTTTTTCGACCCTCATCCCTCGGCAATGATGATACGATAACCTATCACTATATCTTATATAGTAGTAGATGATGTCTTAGTATTACATTATATGAGTTCATCTTGATTCTGTTACATTCTTCAGATACTAGATATGATAAGAACATATACAGCACCATATGTATAGAACATAGATGATTCACACTAATGTATGCTAGAATGAATCTTGGGTTGTGTTCTGAGCCATCCGTTCTCACACTTGACAAAAAATTGAATTTTCTGTACTTTATCTGCTTTCAAAAATGTACTCAAATTATATGATGGTTCCTTTAGTTAGCTTGCTTATGTTACAATTATATTATTTGTGAATATCGATCTTACCAGATGGTACCCATGACCCGAGGAGCGGCACGTCGTTTGAGGGCAACAGTAAATGCTGAGGTGGCTCCTACTACTGTTAAGGAGGAAGTGGCACCGGTAGCTAGTGAGACCGGGAGTTCTATTCATCCAGCACCGGTAGCTACTGAGACCGGGAAATCTATTCATGCAGCACTTGCAAGGGACTACATCTCTCCTCACGCCGTCGATCCCACTTATTCGAGGTGGTTGCACGATCGTATCAATGAGCGTTTATGTGAGCTGCGTGGTTCTCATTAGCTATTAGTACTTATTTGTATTGGACTATTTGTATTGGATTGTTTTTGTATTAGACTATTTGTATTGGACTACATATATAAATTAGTACTGTGTCAATCTCTGGATTGTATTGGACTACGACATGGTAATCAGGACATAGTCCCTGCAGCCATTCGACTGGCGAAGAAAAAACTATGTAGCCGTAGATGAAGTTGACTGTCCTCCGACCCTCATCCCTCGGCAATGATTATACGACAACCAACCAGAGAGGATACTCTGAGAGATCCATCTGAGTAGGACATATACTCTGAGAGATCACCTTTACAAGAATGATATCAGTAGTAGGATTGAGTGTTGGAGGAGATATTATCAGAGTATACGTCCTACTCAGATGGGTCTCTCACCGTTACTTTTTTCTGACAGCATGGTAGATGTGCTCCGTCAACAGATTGTTGCTCCGAGCCAAAACTTTGTCCCGAAGCTCAAGTGGACATCCTTCGTGTAGAGCTCGAGTGAGAGGTTCCTTACAGCACGGTGGTCTCCTTTGTCAAAGTATCCGTGGACGAGCATGGATACTTTGACAAAGGAGACCACCATGCTGTCAGGAACCTCTCACTCGAGCTCTACACGAAGGATGTCCACTTAAGCTCTGGGGCAAAGTTTTGGCTCGGAGCAAGAATCTGTTGACGGAGCACATCCACCATACTGTCAGAAAAAATAGTAACGGTGAGAGACCCATCTAAGTAAGACGTATACTCTGATAATATCTCCTCCAATAATCAATCCCACTACTGATATCATTCTTGTAAAGGTGATCTCTCAGAGTATACGTCCTACTCAGATGGATCTCTCAGAGTATCCTCTCCGGTTGGGTTGTGTTATGAGCCATCCGTTCTCACACTTAAAACACATATGAATTAGAACTGTATTTTGTATTTTTGGCAAACCTAGGGATTGGATTCTGTATTTTGTATTTTGGTTTCTGTATTTTGGCTCCAGCTCCATTTGCATTAATCTACGGTACGACATGGTGATCAGGACATAGTCCCTGCAGCCATTCGACTGGCGAGGCAGAAACTATGTAGCCGTAGATAAAGTTGACTGTCCTCCGACCCTCATCCCTCGACAATGATGATACGACAACCTATCACTATATCTTATATAGTAGTAGATGATGTTTTAGTATTACATTATGTGAGTTCATCTTGATTCTGTTATATCCTTCAGATACTAGATACGATAAGAACATATACTACACCATATGTACAGAACATAGATGATTCACACTAATGTATGCTAGAAAAAATTTTGGGTTGTGTTCTGAGCCATCAGTTCTCACAATTAGAGATAAATCAAATTTTTGCTATTTTATCTGATGCACAAATACCGCTTGAATGAGCCAAAGACATGCAGCCACTTCCCTCCCTCTACCGTCGTACCTAGTGGAGGAGTATATTCGTCGATCGCAGCAGGGATTACCACCGCCGGGCAATCAAACTCCTCCTTCTCCTTAAAGTATTATAATCAAGGAAATTTGGAATATTTGTAGGAATTTTGGAATATTTGTGCTATGATCGGATTATAACGACGGATATTAGGTTACTCTTCAGGATAATTGATGTCTATTTTATATTAATTTGGTTTGGTCTATATAATTCTTGGATAATTGGTGTGCATTAAATTCGTATGTGCATATTTGGTCTATGTGATTCTTGGATAATTGGTGTGCATTATATATTTGGTCTATGTGATTGTTGGATAATTGGTGTGCATTATATATTGGTTTGGTTTATGCATATTTTTGTGAACAGAGAAAGTTCTACAATTTTTTTAAAAAAATCTCAGTTAACGACGGACTAGTGACCGGTTAGTGACAGATATTTCCAGCTCCATTTGCATTAATGTACGATACGACATGGCGATTAGGACATAGTTTCTGCAGCCATTCGACTGGCGAGGCAGAAACTATGTAGCCGTAGATAAAGTTGACTGTCTTCTGACCCTCATCCTTCGGCAATGATGATACGACAACCTATCACTATATCTTATATAGTAGTAGATGATGTTTTAGTATTACATTATGTGAGTTCATCTTGATTCTGTTATATCCTTCAGATACTAGATACGATAAGAACATATACTACACCATATGTATAGAACATAGATGATTCACACTAATGTATGCTAGAATGAATTTTGGGTTGTGTTCTGAGCCATCCGTTCTCATACTTGGAGATAAATCGAACTTTTGCTATTTTATCTGACGCACAAATACAGCTCGAGTAAGCCAAAGGCATGCAGCCACTTCCCTTCCTCCATTCCCCCTCTCTCTCTCATGCTATCAACATCACAACTTTTCCAGTGCTGCCCCCTCTAATGATGATGAACGCAAAAATCAAAGACCCCCTCTCCTTCCTCACTTTTCACAGTTCTCACAACAGGAAGGATCAGTGCTTTCTAGTTCTCTTCCATCCATAAATTTCTCCGTTCTGATCAAGCATCTTCCTTCTCCTCTCCTCCACCATGGCTCTGGACCCATCTGCTCCTCCCTACTTTCCTTCTTCTTATCTGACTCTCTCAGCCATATATGATATCCACCTCAAGTGTAGAGTCGGGGGAGAAGAAGTGGGCAGAAAGAGGAGGGGGAAGCAGCACAGCCGGCGGCATGACCCGGAGGAAGTATAGAGGTTTTCTTCAACATCCGTAGGAGAACTATAAGGATATATCTTTTTACAACATGTCACCTTGTCAAAGACCCTTAATATGAATATCATGTTACCGTAGTGTCGGAAGACTAATATGTCATAATTTTTTAAGCAGTGTGTTTTGACATAATCCTCCCAACTCTTTCCTCCTATATAGTAATCTTGCATTACTATATAGGAGGAAAGAGTTGGAAGGATTATGTCAAAACACACGGCTTAGAAAATTATGACATGTTAGTTTTTCGACACCGCGATAACATGGTTGTCACATTAAGGGTCTTTGACAAGGTGACATGTTGTAAAAAGATATAACCTTATAGTTCTCCTACGGATGTTGAAGAAAACCTTTGTACTTCCTCCGGGTTATGCCGCCGGCTGTGCTGCTTCCCCCTCTTCTTCCTGCCCACTTCTTCTCCCCCGACTCTAGACTTGAGGTGGATATCGTATGTGGCTGAGAGAGTCAAATAAGAAGAAGGGAAGTAGGGAGGAGCAGATGGGTCCAGAGCCATGGTGGAGGAGAGGAGAAGGAAGATGGTTGATCAGAACGGAGAAATTGATGGATGGAAGAGAACTAGAAAGCACTGATCCTTCCTGTTGTGAGAACTGTGAAGAGTGAGAAAGGAGAGGGGGGTCTTTGATTTTTGCGTTCATCATCATAGAGGGAGCAACACTGGAAAAGTTGTGACGTTGATAGCATGAGAGAGGGAGAGGGTGAATGGAGGGAGGGAAGTGGCTATATGCCTTTGGATCACTCGAGCGATATATGTGCGTCATCTGGTGGCGCTCCTCCAGCTCCGGTTCCAGCTCCAAGCGATCAGTAATTTCGTTTTTGCATTTTTGGACCGTACTATATTTTTGACTTTATACGTATTTGGGGATATTCAGTTTTTTCGTTAAGGATACTGAATTTGTACGTATTTGCAGATATTGATTTGGTTTGTTGAGGTTATTATATATTGACATTGTTCATTGCGGATAGTATTTTTTTCTTTATATTTTTTGTATATTCTGGAATGTATTGTGCGTGCCGATTTTGAGTGTTCCACCGAGGGGGTCGGTGAACCCAGGGATTAAATTCTGTATTTTGTATTTTGGATTAGGTATTTTTGGCTCCAGCACCAGCTCCATTTGCATTAATCTACGGTACGACATGGTGATCGGAACATAGTCCCTGCAGCCATTCGACTGGCGAGGCAGAAACTATGTAGCCGTAGATAAAGTTGATTGTCCTCCGACCCTCATCCCACGGCAATGATGATACGGCAACCTATCACTATATCTTATATAGTAGTAGATGATGTCTTAGTATTACATTATGTGAGTTCATCTTGATTCTGTTAAATTCTTCAGATACTAGATACGATAAGAACATATACTACACCATATGTACAGAACATAGATGATTCACACTAACGTATGCTAGAATGAATTTTGGGTTGTGTTCTGAGCCATCCGTTCTCACACTTAAAACACATAGGAATTAGTAGTGTGAGAGCGCCGAAGAGAGTGAGAGCGCCGGAGGGGGGGAGGAGAGAGAGTGAGAGAGTAAAATGGTACGACATGGTGAATTAGTACTGTATTTTGGCTCCAGCCCCATTTCTATTTGCATTAATCTACGGTACGACATGGTGATCATGACATAGTCCCTGCAGCCATTCGACTGGCGAGGCAGAAACTATGTAGCCGTAGATAAAGTTGACTGTCCTTCGACCCTCATCCCTCGACAATGATGATACGACAACCTATCACTATATCTTATATAGTAGTATATGATGTTTTAGTATTATATTATGTGAGTTCATCTTGATTATGTTATATCCTTCAGATACTAGATACGATATGAACATATACTACACCATATGTACAGAACATAGATGATTCACATTAATGTATGCTAGAATGAATTTTGGGTTGTGTTCTGAGCCATCCGTTCTCACACTTGGAGATAAATCAAATTTTTGCTATTTTATCTGACGCACAAATACCGCTCGAGTGAGCCAAAGGCATGCAACCACTTTCCTCCCTCCACCGCCGTACCTAGTGGAGGAGTATATTCGTCGGTCGCAGCAGGGATTACCACCACCGGGCAATCGAACTCCTCCTCCTCCCTAAAGTATTATAATTAAGAAAATTTGGAATATTTGTGGAAATTTTGGAATATTTGTGCTATGATCGGATTATAACGAAGGATATTAGGTTACTCTTCAGGATAATTGATGTCTATTTTATATTAATTTGGTTTGGTCTATATGATTCTTGGATAATTGGTGTGCATTAAATTCGTATGTGCATATTTGGTCTATGTGATTCTTGGATAATTGGTGTGCATTATATATTTGGTCTATGTGATTGTTGGATAATTGGTGTGCATTATATATTGGTTTGGTTTATGCATATTTTTGTGAACAGGAAAAGTGCTGCAATTTTTTTCAAAGAAATCTCAGTTAGCGACGGACTAGTGACTGGTTAGCGACGGATATTTCCAGTTTCCAACTACTTTTCGACAAAATTTCTGTCGCTAACTAGAGATTAAAAACTGTTTCCAGGTAGCGACGGGTGGTCGACGGAATATCCGTCGGCAACGTTCTGGTGGTATATAGTTCGACGGAATAGCGACAAAAAATCCGTCGAAAAGGTTATAGAAAAGCTTGATATTTCCAGAACATTGGCGACGGATAATCAGCCACAAATCAGTCGCTGTCTCGACGGTGTCTCGACGGAAAATCTATCGCCAAGGTTCTGGAAATATCAAACATTTCCAGAACATGGTCGACGGATAATCCGTTAGTATTCCGTCGCTAATCCGTCCTTTGTTAGTGACGGCGATTGACGGACTAGCGACGGAACGATACCCTCTGATACACTGTTACGACAGTTTACCGACGGACTATCCGTCGCTACCGTCAACACAGTTAAGTATTTAATACTTGAAATGGACGAAAGCCCATTGGAAAGTAGTCGCTAATGCATCATTGTGAAGATGAAAAGCCGTCGCTAATCCGTCGCTCTTCGACAACTTAGCTACGGATCATTATTAGCGACGAGCTGATTGCCGACGGATTATTTTGACCAAGATCCGATCGGTCGCTAATACTGATTGCTGACGGATGAGCGACGGATGTGGCCATCGCTAAATGGACATATTTTGGTAGCGTGAGCTCCGCCGGAGACGCGGGTCAGATTATCCATGATTACTGACGGCCACTGATATTCTGCAGAACGTGATGCTCTTATTGATTGGGCCTCTGATGCCCAAAGGGGGGACTATACCGATCCTATTTAGCCAGGGCCCATGCGTAGGAAGGATTGTTCTTAACTATATTTCACTTAGATCGGTTAGGCACCTTTATCCGTTAGGTACGAGTACTTTTGGTTTGAGTACTTGTATCTAACCGTGGCTTGGAACAATAACTTGTCACGGATTACTTCGTCGTATCTTGTCCTTGTTTGGTTGTAGGTGTGACTTACTACTTCGATGAGAAGGTATTGAACCTTGTTGGGGTCCGAATACCATATTGGATTCATAGCATGGAAAGATACGTCACCGTGAATTAGTTTACCATCTCATGTCCTTGTTTGGTTGGGGGGATGGTACGCTAGTTCAATAGGTATGTATTAGACCATGTTATAATTCAATTAACTTATTTATTTGAGCAATATTTATTCAGTTTACATGGCATGATATTATATGTCTTGTTACGTCCCTCTGAGGACCTGGTTATCTTCCTAGGTGTGTGCTCTTGTCTTTCGCAGGTGTTCTAGCTCTAGCCGTGATCATCTCCATTTTTTCGAGGATGATTGCACTTGGATCGTCTTCGCTTCGCTCGCCAAACTCATTCTTTTGTGATGTATTTCTTTTCATAGTTGGTAGTGGATTTGTCTCCGCCCAACTACATATACCAAAGACAATTCATTATCATTATATGATATCTTTTATTCATTTATTTTGTGTGGATGAGATTAGTTATGGTTCTACTGTATTTTGCAGCTTATGTATCCGTACGAGGCCTAGGTACTTCGTATCAATACAGCTGACATGTCTACGTTTCTAGTCCTACGTATTTTGGGACTGGGGCGTTACATATTTTTGTGGTGGCCCATGCAGGTCAAGATAAATTGTTTGGTTACTTTACCGTACCAAACAAGCCTGCGAATAGGATTAGAATTCTAGGATCTCATCCACATACTTGACCTCTTTCTTCGATTCCATATTCGAACTACCATTCTACTCATCGATTGCATCTTTCTTGATTCCTTCCATCATTATTCTTATCTCCTATTTGTGCTTACTAGAGGTTAGGAAGGTGACCCCTACTAGTTAGACATGTTACTTTTGTCCCAAAACACCATTAGTTTAATTCCTTTAAGTTGGGTAGAATGCCTTATGACCTAGCAATCCCTTTGTCCTTGTGACCTATATTCGTAAGTTTACTTATATTCTAGAATTTAGAGGACCCTAACCCATCTGGCCACCCAAGGACTTGGACAAGAAGACTATAGGATGACTGTATGAAGACCATAACATGACATAACTTATATCCTTTAGAAGTTCGAACCAATTTCTACTTTCTTCCAATCTTAGTCTCCCGTGCCTATGTTTTACCACCTTGACTAATGTTGCTACTATAATCTAGTTTTACAAACTTATCCATTTATCGAGTTTGTTCATGACTTATGCTATTGAGCGCGCTCACTAACATATTGTCTAATCAGAACCGGTGCATGATGGTCTGATCAACCGAGTGTACTTTGGTTCGCCGTTGTCTATTATTCTACATGGATGGAACATAACTAAACTTGGCCTTTAGAATCCCATCCACGACTGCCTTGACAATTCTTTTGAAATTATTCGGTCGTCTTTGCACCACGTATTGCATTCGATAATATCGTCTTTTGAACTCCCTATTGCTTTCGCCTTCACCTATTTTAGAAGGACGAAGGCGTTATACTAGAACTTCCTCTAGCCTTCCTATCGATTATGACCATTATCACTCGATATTGCTATATCTTCATCCTAAACTACTCGTCCTTCTTCTCGGCCCTATATTTAGTCTCATGACCTACTAATCGCTTAATTTAGGCGTGAACCTAATCGCTCCCTTAATCGTGCCTCCAACCTACTCTCAAGGAACCATGTCTTTAAGTTCTCAAATTTATTTCTCTTGGTAACGTACTATTCTTCATTGAAGGTTATCTTGATTAAACTTTAACCCTAATCATTTCCTTCTAGCGTTAGTTAGCCATATCCATGATCATTTTTGGCATTATTTGAAATCGCGATTTTCTAATGCATGTTGCATTGAACGTCATCTCCTTGCCTTGTCTGATGATATAATTATGTTCCGTATCGATATACCCTTGTACCTTCTCATCCCCTACTTATTCTAAATTTTGAGGACGAAATTCGTTTAAGTTGGGTAGGATGTAAAACCCCTAAATTTCTACTAATTTTTTTATATAAATTTGGTACCGATTAATTTTCTTGTATTTGTACGCCTCAATAACATATCGTACGTCACGCGCAAGATTTTATTTTTTTTCGTATTTGTCATATCCCATATTTTTTCCAAAATATGTATACGACCGTATTCGGTATTTATGGAGATTTTAAATTTTTGTATTATTTAAATTTTATTTTAATTCTTGGATCTTGATTTGGTCAGGATTGTTGAGGCCTGGAACTTGGTATTTATCACTGTCGGTATTGTTTATTGAAATTTACGTTGCTAGCTTCATTATAGGATTTTTTTCCAATTATTGTTCTTGTTACTATTATCACTATTGTTACTTTCACCATCATTATTTATTTAAATAATCTCCCCCTCCCCTTACCTAACCCTCACCTCTCTCTCCCCCTTTCCATGGAGCAGCCGCCCCCTCCCCTCACAGCTCATCCCTCTCTCTCTCCCGCTCAGCTCTCCTCTCCCTCACTCTTCCGCTCAACTCTCTCTCTTCCCAGCCCCTCTCCCTCTCGTGCACTCTCTTTCCCCTCTCCCTCGAGCTCCCGCTCGCCCCTGCGCCCGGCCAGCTCCGCCGCGGCCATGCCTCCGCCGCCACCATCACCCACTAGCACCGCCACCGTCTTCGTCGCCTCCTCCCTGAGCTCACTCTTCCCAGAGCCGCCACCGCCGGCCATCGTCTTCGTCACCACTTCCGCGACCACCACTGCCCTCTTTCTACTCCGGCCCCCTGAGCGCCGCCGGCACCTTCGTCTTCACCGCCACCGCCCTCATCATCGTCACCGTCTCTCCCACAGCCGACCACCCTCATCGTCGCCGCCGCCGTCTCCCTCTCGGTCGGCCTCCTCCGTCGCCACCAGCACCCCCACCGCTGCTGCTGCTGTCCCCTCCGCCGGAGCCCGACCGACCCCGGTGAGCCCCGATCTCCTCAGCCCTTCCTTTCCTCTTCTCCCCGGTGGCCAGCACCACCGCCGTGTCGTTGCCGCGCCCGGGCCAGCACCGCCTCGAGCGGCGGGACGCCCTTGGGCCCTGCGCTGCTCGAGCAGCGAGCCAGCCTTGGGCTGCGTGCTCTTCGGGCCACTTGCCTCGGTGCACGTGCTACCTCGAGCAGTGCGCTGCCTGGTCCGCGTGTGCCTCGTTCTGCGTATGCTTCAGTTTGCGTGTGCCTTATTGGTTTTCGTGCACCCTCGATTCACGTGCTGCCTTGGGCAGCGGGACGCCTCGAGCCTCGTGCTGCCTCGGGCACCGTGCTCCATTGGTTTGCGTGTTGCCTCGTTTATGTGTCTCGGCCTTTGTGCCCATCTCGGTTTTCGTGCCGCTCCGATTTGCGTATCCGTACCGATTTACGTGCCGCCTTGGTTTACGTATCACCTTGGACTCTGTACCGCATCAACTTGCGTGCATACGTCGACTTGTATGTCACATTGATTTGCGTGCTTCCTTGAATCTCGCTCCATCTCGATTTGCGTACATGTCCCGATTTGTGTGTCGCATTGATTCGTGCGCCATCCCGATATTCGTGATTTCCTCGATCTACGTGCACGTCTCAATTTACGTGCACGTTGTCTCCTGTTTATCTTGATTCTCGTATGCGTCTTGATATACATGCACGTCTCGGTTTGCGTATCCGTGTCGGTCTGCGTGCTTCGGTTTTCGTGCCAGATCCCTGTGCTGCTTGTGGGACCCGTACGGTATAGCCTCCTACCATCCTCCGTGCTTCCTGTTATTATTTTATTATTTAATTCTGATGATTGTTATTATGTGTTCTAAGGACCTCGATGGACGTGCTAGCTTGGATCTAGATCGCCGAAGACTTGCTTACCTAGCCGAGCCCTCTAGGCAAGTATCCCTTGCTCATCGACGGCTCTTGCCATCTCTCCTAGATTTTATTGTATTTAATTTATTGTAAATGTATAACCATGAGTAGTGTAGCTTAGCAGTAGAACTGCCATGAAAACCTAGATTAGCTTGGTCCGATACCGGAATAGATCGTATCGGACAACTCGGATGGGTCATCCACACCTCCGAGGACACGAGCACGACTCACATGTATGGATTGTCCCCATATTCCCCGTGTCCGACTCGCGGTCGGGTAACGACTTTGGCTAACTGTTTCTATGACTTTGTTTGTGGCTTGGATATGACTGTGGGTCTTGGTGCGCCCTGCATGGCGATTCTTGATGCATGTGTTAGTTTGGCGCCCAGTACGCATTGTAGTGCTGTTGGAGGCCGAGACTTAGTGTTCTCGGCTAGGGTTGGTGCCCAGTACGCATCGTAGTGCTACTGGAGGTCGAGACTTAGTATTCTCGAATTGCGATTCTGCGGCGGGTTGCGCCGAGTGGATTTTAGCCCCAATTTGTAGGGTGCTCCCGTCCAAAATACAAAGGAGACTGCCAGATTTTTCCAGAATTCTCGGTTGGGAATTTGGTTCGAAGGATTGGGCAGTGCCACTCCTTTGGTTTGCGGGACTGAACTCATGCATATTCTTCTTGGTATAGTATCCCTGATCTCATTGCCTGCTAGGTAGACTCCCAACTAGATTAGTCGCCTAGCGTCTTGATCTGTCCCGTCCGTCAGATTGTGTAAGGAGAGCGGTTCTACTCGGGTGAAGGTCTGCAACCTTGGTCGTTGTTTGGTTTAAGGGTTGTGGATCTGATCCAGAGTGGTTCACGCAATCCTTGCCTTTTCGACGGTATCACCCATTGGACTCTTGACTCGTGACTCTTCCTTTAGATGGTGTTCTAGTTTAGTTTGTTATCCCATTGTCTGTCCTGTCTGCCGGATTGTGTTAGGAGAGTGGTTCTACTCGGGTGAAGGTCTGCAACCCTGGTCCTTGTTTCGTTTAAGGATTGCGGATCTGATCCAGAGTGGTTCACACAATCCTTGCCATCTTCCGACGGCGTTGATTAGTGTTGACCCGTGTGTTGGGATTATGATCTTATTCGAGGATTGACTATGAGGAGATAGGATATTGAGATAGTGATTATGGTAGACTAAGTAGATTCTTAGATGGTGTTGCTAGTTCTTTGGTGATGTTCTAATTTGATCAGATATGTCTTTGAGGACTTTTGGATTTTGATACTGGTACGAGTGTCTCGCGGAACGAAGAGAATATCGAGGATATTATTATGTGATTTTTACTCGACTTCCCAAATGCCTAAATCCGGTGCCTTTGTGTATTCCGGTAGTTAGAGAACCTGGTTTGATTTATGTGTCTCCGTAGTTGAGGGGCTTGTTTTCTAGTGGCTTGTGATCATTGACTAGGAGGATTCTTGTGAGTCTGAGGGCCTAGCATTGTTAGGGGGAATGGGATTGGTATTTGGTGGTTGTCTTTATTAACGTGATATTCACTCCCTCATGGATGGGAGACACTTGATAGATTGATTTGGTGGATAGACCGACTTGATGATTGGAGCTGTAGGCTCCCATAGATGTTTGAGATGTTATTATAGTAGAGGTTTTGGTCTTGTACTTGACCTGATATCCATGCCACGATGTGGGCAGATGACTTCTTATGACTGACAGAGTTGTCCTTGTCCCAGACCTGACTACCTGTATCCGTGCTATAAGTCCAGCTTACCCTGTGAGGTACTGGCCCTGACCTTGCACTGCGGTGCCCTTTGTCTATTGGCACTTTGAGGTGCTACTTCCATGATTATATGGCATTGCGATGCCATCTTGATATTCTGGCTATGTTATATGATTACCTGTACGGGTATCTGGTAGTTGGCCTATCGTTTTAGCGTGGCTAGGATTGCTTGCTTGCTTGTTGCATAACACTAAGGATGGATCACAACTGGGACTATAGGTGCCGAGGCTGATTCTTAGCGTTCTCGTACTGAGGTACGACATCTAGGAGGATGAGCATGTGACCACGGCATGTGATTCCGGATAAATGTAGGGTTAATCTAGGCAACTAAAAATGGTAGAAGCATTGGAAGGGAACGAAATCCCGAGATCGTGCATTACCAGCCGCCACAGGCTCGTCCTGGCGCGTCGGGGTTGGCCGCCATGGATATGGCAGTATCCGACTACTATATGTACTCCTGCTTAGCACGGTGGCCTTCCGAGGGACCGTGCATACCTACCTGCTATGCGTTATTTGGCCTCGCTAGCCCTTGCGGGATATGGCACGATCTGAGGATTCCTATATTGCATTGTTGGGGTAACCCAACCTCCACATAGACAACCGTAGGCATTTGAGTGGCCGCTTATTTATATAATTGTTTGGCTTGTTGCTTGCTAAGTTGGCTGACACGTAACGCTGTCCCGGTGTAGTAATTCATTCCTTTGTTCTTGTTTGATGTAGGGATGGGTTACTGTTCCGATGACAGACTACGAGTTCCAGTTGGCAATGCAAGCATTAGTGGATGTTAGGATGACTGTGATGATTGTTGGTTACTTACGTACTAGTAATTGGATTGCTACCTTATATTCTGTAATCGTGCGTTAGTACCGCACGATCCCTTACCTTATTTACTATTTTTACATGCTATTCCTGTCATATTATATTCTGCTGGTTTTCTTCGCCCGTCCTTGAGCCTTCCTTTCTGGTACTTGCTATGGTTGGCCTGACCAACCCTGGATTGTTCCCAGATTGCCTGTGACCGATTATGTGGATCTTCCAGACTTGACTTGGAGGACGTGCTTCAGTTTCTGACCATGAGGGAACTGTGTGGGAAGGTATTCTTGTCTACATTATTTTTTATTGTAGACTCTCTGATTATCATATGAGTATTTCCTATTTTTATATGATTATCTCTCTTGTCGTTATTTTATTGATTATTGCCTGTGGATATGAGATCAGATTTAGGCCATAGACTGCTTGCATGCTAGGATACCCAGCAAGATTGACAGCCACGATCGCCGTATGACGTTTTATACCTCATACGGAGTAGCTGGCCTAGTCCGTCCCAGTATTTCGGTACTGGGGCGTGACAAGGTTTTAGTGGTGGCCCATGCAGGTCTCGTTTTGAGATATTGTTGGGTATCACATGATTGTTGATCTCAGTCCACTATTCCTTGGGATTCTAACTTGCTACACTTGCCCTTCGCTCCCTTGAACTTGTGAATTGGTCCCCATCTCTACCTGGACCTATTTTGCTTTGCCCTGTCTCATTTGTTGTTATCTACCCCTGGTCCTTGTTTGATAGATATGATCCTATAGTTGGTCATGTCGATCGTTTTATCCGATGAGATGTCATCTTATCTCCATCATTGGGTTACTTGATTATTTATCTTGGGTTCTGTACTCTCTGCCGGTGTTTCGCCTTGTTTCATTCCTTGTTATCCCTTTCGTGCGTTGACTTCGTGTTGACTTAGTATCATTATCGTCCTCTTCGAGCGTTGGCTGGATTGCTGCGGAATGAAGATTTCATCAGGACTCTGAGATTGGATATTTTGACATTTGTTGAGTATCCAGTGGATGTTCTTGTATGAATTCAGCTCCTTTGATTTGGGATATTTCCGGACTCATGATTATCTATTTCAGATATTATTTTGTTTATAGATATACTTTCTATACATTATATTTTGATGTGGATCCGTGGTTTGGAATATTTTTCTACGGATATGGAGTATTTTCCTAGAAAAGCTATCTTGTGATTATTATTGAAGATATTTTCGGATGTGTGATACGATTCACCTAGATTTTGGATTTTGATGGTTTTCTAGGACTCGTTATATTGTTAGAAATTGTGATTTTAGTGAATTGGATATTTGGGTTATGGATTTGATTCGTTTTGGGTATTTGTCGAGAGTACCGGGTGACCCTAGTATACCTTGACGGCGTGGTAACGAAAGTTGCAGCCGATCGATTATAGTGTCATGGTGAATCTTTTGCAGCCATTTCGGATGGCGTGGCAAGGAAAGATCATGACACATTTTCGGATATTAGGAACTACGGTCGCCGGTTTGAAACATGTATCCTTTATTTTATGATTTTGTTGATTTTCATGCAGTGGGGATTTCAGGTTTTTGATATTGTTTTCAATATTTCGTACTTGTTTTGATCTATGGGGATTTGATTTACGAGGTCCTATTTGGTGTTTTGGATTTACTTCATGAGTTGATTTGTGTAGCTAGACATTTTCCCTTTGATGTTTTCATATTGAGATTTTGTTCGTTTCTTATTGTATTACTTGATTTCTGTAAGGTGGGTAGAGTTTTCATGGTACCTATATGTACTAGTTTTGAAAATCTTATGTACATGATTTTAAAATTTTGAGGACGAAATTTTTGTAAGGTGGGTAGGATGTCATATCCCATATTTTTTCCAAAATATGTATACGACCGTATTCGGTATTTATGGAGATTTTAAATTTTTGTATTATTTAAATTTTATTTTAATTCTTGGATCTGGATTTGGTCAGGATTGTTGAGGCCTGGAACTTGGTATTTATCACTGTCGGTATTGTTTATTGAAATTTACGTTGCTAGCTTCATTATAGGATTTTTTTTCTATTATTGTTCTTGTTACTATTATCACTATTGTTACTTTCATCATCATTATTTATTTAAATAATCTTCCCCTCCCCTTACCTAACCCTCACCTCTCTCTCCCCCTTTCCATGGAGCAGCCGCCCCCTCCCCTCACAGCTCATCCCTCTCTCTCTCTCTCCCGCTCAGCTCTCCTCTCCCTCACTCTCCCGCTCAACTCTCTCTCTTCCCAGCCCCTCTCCCTCTCGTGCACTCTCTTTCCCCTCTCCTTCGAGCTCTCGCTCGCCCCTGCGCCCGGCCAGCTCCGCCGCGGCCATGCCTCCGCCGCCACCATCACCCACCAGCACCGCCATCGCCTTCGCCGCCTCCTCCCTGAGCTCCCTCTTTCCGGAGCCGCCACCGCCGGCCACCGTCTCCATCACCACTTCCGCGACCACCACTGCCCCCTTTCTCCTTCGGCCCCCTGAGCGCCGCCGGCGCCCTCGTCTTCACCGCCACCGCCCTCATCATCGTCGCCGTCTCCCCCACAGCCGACCACCCTCATCGTCGCCGCCGCCGTCTCCCTCTCCGTCGGCCTCCTCCGTCGCACCAGCACCCCCACCGCTGCTGCTGCTGTCCCCTCCGCCGGAGCCCGACCGACCCTGGTGAGCCCCGATCTCCTCCGCCCTTCCTTTTCTCTTCTCCCCGGTGGCCAGCACCACCGCCATGTCGTTGTCGCGCCCGAGCCAGCACCGCCTCGAGCGGGGGGACGCCCTTGGGCCCCGCACTGCTCGAGCAGCGAGCCAGCCTTGGGCTGCGTGCTCTTCGGGCCACGTGCCTCGGAGCACGTGCTGCCTCGAGTAGTGCGCTGCTCGGTCCGCGTGCGCCTCGTTCTGCGTATACTTCGGTTTGCGTGAGCCTTATTGGTTTTCTTGCACCCTCGATTCACGCGCTGCCTTGGGCAGCGGGACTCCTCGAGCCCCGCGCTGCCTCGGGTACCGTGCCCCATTGGTTTGCATGTTGCCTCGTTTATGTGTCTCGGCCTTTGTGCCCATCTCGATTTTTGTGCCGCTCCGATTTGTGTATCCGTACCAATTTACGTGCTGCCTTGGTTTGCGTATCACCTTGGACTCTGCACCGCATCAATTTGCGTACATACGTCGACTTGTATGTCGCATTGATTTGCGTGCTTCCTTGAATCTCGCTCCGTCTCGATTTGCGTACATGCCCCGATTTGCGTGTCGCATTGATTCGTGCGCCATCCCGATATTCGTGATTTCCTCGATCTACGTGCACGTCTCGATTTACGTGCACATTGTCTCCTGTTCATCTCGATTCTCGTACGCGTCTCGATATACGTGCACGTCTCGGTTTGCGTGTTCGTATCGGTCCGCGTGCTTCGGTTTTTGTGCCAGATCCCTGCGTTGCTTACGGGACCCGTACGGTATAGCCTCCTGCCATCCTCCGTGCTTCCTGTTATTATTTTATTATTTAATTCTGATGATTGTTATTATGTGTTCTGAGGACCTCGATGGACGTGCTAGCTTGGATCTAGATCGCCGAAGACTTGCTTACCTAGCCGAGCCCTCTAGGCAAGTATTCCTTGCTCATCGGCGGCTCTTGCCATCTCTTCTGGATTTTATTGTATTTAATTTATTGTAGATGTATAACCATGAGTAGTGTAGCTTAGCAGTAGAACTGCCATGAAAACCTAGATTAGCTTGGTCCGATACCGGGATAGACCGTATCGGACAACTCGGATGGGTCATCCACACCTCCGAGGACACGAGCACGACTCACATGTATGGATTGTCCCCATATGCCCCGTGTCCGACTCGCGGTCGGGTAACGGCTTCGGCTAACTGTTTCTATGACTTTGTTTGTGGCTTGGATATGACTGTGGGTCTTGGTGCGCCCAGTACGCATTGTAGTGCTGCTGGAGGCTGAGACTTAGTGTTCTCGGCTAGGGTTGGTGCCCATTACGCATCGTAGTGCTACTGGAGGTCGAGACTTAGTGTTCTCGAATTGCGATTCTACGGCGGGTTGCGCCGAGTGGATTTTAGCCCCAATTTGTAGGGTGCTCCCGTCCACAATACAAAGGAGACTCTGCCGGATTTTTCCAGAATTCTCGATTGGGAATTTGGTTCGAAGGATTGGGCAGTGCCACTCCTTTGGTTTGCGGGACTGAACTCATGCATGTTCTTCTTGGTATAGTATCCCTGATCTCATTGCCTGCTAGGTAGACTCCCGACTAGATTAGTCGCCTAGCGTCTTGATCTGTCCCGTCCGTCGGATTGTGTAAGGAGAGCGGTTCTACTCGGGTGAAGGTCTGCAATCCTGGTCCTTATTTGGTTTAAGGGTTGTGGATCTGATCCAGAGTGGTTCACGCAATCCTTGCCTTTTCGACGGTATCACCCATTGGACTCTTGACTCGTGACTCTTCCTTTAGATGGTGTTCTAGTTTAGTTTGTTATCCCATTGTCTGTCCTGTCCGCCGGATTGTGTAAGGAGAGTGGTTCTACTCGGGTGAAGGTCTGTAACCCTGGTCCTTGTTTGGTTTAAGGGTTGCGAATCTGATCCAGAGTGGTTCACACAATCCTTGCCATCTTCCGACGGCGTTGATTAGTGTTAACCCGTGTGTTGGGATTATGATCTTATTCGAGGATTGACTATGAGGAGATAGGATATTGAGATAGTGATTATGGTAGACTAAGTGGATTCTTAGATGGTGTTGCTAGTTCTTTGGTGATATTCTAATTTGATCAGATATGTCTTTGAGGACTTTTGGATTTTGATACTGGTGCGAGTGTCTCGCGGAACGAGGAGAATATCGAGGGTATTATTATATGATTTTTACTCGACTTCCCAAACGCCTAAATCCGGTGCCTTTGTGTATTCCGGTAGTTAGAGAACCTGGTTTGATTTCTGTGTCTTGGTAGTTGAGGGGCTTGTTTTCTAGTGGCTTGTGATCATTGACTAGGAGGATTCTTGTGAGTCTGAGGGCCTAGCATTGTTAGGGGGAATGAGATTGGTATTTGGTGGTTGTCTTTATTAACGTGATATTCACTCCCTCATGGATGGAAGACACTTGATAGATTGATTTGGTGGATAGACCGACTTGATGATTGGAGCTGTAGGCTCCCATATATGCTTGAGATGTTATTATAGTAGAGGTTCTGGTCTTGTACTTGACCTGATATCCATGCCACGATGTGGGCAGATGACTTCTTGTGACTGACAGAGTTGTCCTTGTCCCAGACCTGACTACCTGTATCCGTGCTATAAGTCCAGCTTACCCTGTGAGGTACTGGCCCTGACCTTGCACTGCGGTGCCCTTTGTCTATTGGCACTTTGAGGTGCTACTTCCATGATTATATGGCATTGCGATGCCATCTTGATATTCTGGCTATGTTATATGATTACCTGCACGGGTATCTGGTAGTTGGCCTATCGTTTTAGCGTGGTTAGGATTGCTTGCTTGCTTGTTGCAAAACACTAAGGATGGATCACAACTGGGACTATAGGTGCCGAGGCTGATTCTTACTTAGCGTTCTCGTACTGAGGTACAACATCTAGGAGGATGAGCATGTGACCACGGCATGTGATTCCGGATAAATGTAGGGTTAATCTAGGCAACTAAAAATGGTAGAAGCATTGGAAGGGAACGGAATCCCGAGATCGTGCATTACCGGCCGCCACAGGCTCGTCCTGGCACGTCGGGGTTGGCCGCCACGGATATGGCAGTATTCGACTACTATATGTACTCCTGCTTAGCACGGTGGCCTTCTGAGGGACCGTACATACCTACCTGCTATGCGTTATTTGGCCTCTCTAGCCCTTGCAGGATATGGCACGATCTGAGGATTCCTATATTGCATTGTTGGGGTAACCCAACCTCCCCATAGACAGCCGTGGGCATTTGAGTGGCCGCTTATTTATATAATTGTTTGGCTTGTTGCTTGCTAAGTTGGCTGGCACGTAACGCTGTCCCGGTGCAGTAATTCATTCCCTTGTTCTTGTTTGATGTAGGGATGGGTTACTGTTCTGATGACAGACTACGAGTTCCAGTTGGCAATGCAAGCATTAGTAGATGTTAGGATGACTGTGATGATTGTTGGTTACTTACGTACTAGTAATTGGATTGCTACCTTATATTCTGTAATCGTGCGTTGGTACCGCACGATCCCTTACCTTATTTACTGTTTTTACATGCTATTCCTGTCATATTATATCCTGCTGGTTTTCTTCGCCCGTCCTTGAGCCTTCCTTTCTGGTACTTGCTACGGTTGGCCTGACCAACCCTGGATTGTTTCCAGATTGCCTGTGACCGACCATGTGGATCTTCCAGACTTGACTTGGAGGACGTGCTTCAGTTTCTGACCATGAGGGAACTGTGTGGGAAGGTATTCTTGTCTACATTATTTCTTATTGTAGACTCTCTGATTATCATATGAGTATTTCCTGTTTTTCATATGATTATCTCTCTTGTCGTTATTTTATTGATTATTGCCTGTGGATATGAGATCAGATTTAGGCCATAGACTGCTTGCATGCTAGGATACCCAGCAAGATTGACAGCCACGATCGCCGTATGACGTTTTATACCTCATACGGAGTAGCTGGCCTAGTCCGTCCCAGTATTTCGGTACTGGGGCGTGACAGTATTGCTCGATGAGTGCGAATATGTGCGAGCGTGCATATTTTTAGAAAACGTTTTCTATTTTCCAAGTGATATATATAATAATTATTTTGCCATCATACCAAATTTCTAAATTTTTATTTTAAGCCTTTTCTTTCAAACAGTTATTAATAATAAATAATAATTTTATTGTATACTAAAAAAGCAAAATATTTGTAAAATTATTTGTGCATACATATTTCATAATTATTTATTAGCTTATTTTTAAATAAATAGTGTAATTTTTGAAATTAATATTATAGCATATTTTTGAATATTTAAAAAGGTTAATTTTTTTTAAAACTAATTATTTTTAATCGGTTGAGGGATTCATTAATTAAATTTATTTAATTTTTTTTGACTAAAGATTTAGATATTATTGAATTTTGTCTACAATTTAAACTTTATGTAGATCAAACCCAAATTTGATTTAAATAATAATTTGGGTACAATTCTTATCCAACTGGGAATTTTCACATCCTATAAATAGGCAGGTACTACTCTATAAATTTCTCACATCCAAAAAATTCCACAACCATAGTATGAGTACATCGTGTCCATGACCAACATCTTATTCCATGATTACATGTACATTATCTCCTTTTCGTGTCGGACAATCCCGACACAAACGAATCCCTAAACCTAAGCCTTGCCCTCGGCTCCCCCGACCATCTCCTCCTCCTTGCCCGACTCCCCGATCACCCGTCTTCCCAACCAACCACATCATCCCGCACCACCGTTGACCCCACCACATCCTGAGTTTCGACCGCCATACCACCAACCCCATCTCCGGCCCGACCACGCCCATCGACCCAGACCCCGGCCACTGGTCGTAGACCCGAAAGCCAAACCAACACCACCTCCACACCAGTCATGAACAACACCGATGCATCACCACGACCACTCTCCCAGAACCTCCGCCAATGCTGTCACCAAAACCACCACCGTCGCCATCGCGACCGGCCGCCACATCCTCCTCGGCCAAGTTTTGCCCCGTTCCCAACCATCACCGACCAAAACCCACAGCCAAAAAAAGGGAGTAGAAACCACCACCGCCACCGCCGTACTTACCTCCTCCGCTGCCCGCTGTAGCCCTTCCCCTCCGTCGCGGCAGCCCAGCACCGAACCGTCAAGCTCAGATCAGGCCGCCGCCCCACTTCTTTCCTCTTCCACCGCTTCCTCTCCCTCTCGAAAACCCCCGCCTGACCGCTCCTCTCCGCCTCGCTCGCCTATCCCGGCTAGATCCGCCGAGCCACCGCCTTATGCCCCGATGATCGCCGCCTCCACCGCCTTAGCGAACCCCCTTCCTCCGTAGCTCCTTTCCCGAAAAGTTTATCCTCAGCCCGAGCCGCCTCCTTCATGCGTGCACCCCTCCACGCCGTTCCTCCGTCGACGAGCCCCGGCCGAGCGCGCCTCCTATTTCACCGCTCTCCGATCTCCCCCCCTCTCTCTCTCTCTCCCGTTCTCTTTTGCTCCTCAAACTTCTTTTTTATCTTTTTTTAATCTTCTCTCTCTTCTCTGTGGGAGAAGAAAATAGTGTTTAAATTATTATTATTATATTTTTATTTTAGTAAATGCTTGAGTTATGTTGCTTTTTGAAGTGTGTGTATTTTGTTTTTGTTGTTGTCGTTTTTTTAATTTTTTAATGATAACTGATATATTTTTATATTATTATTATTATTATTATTATTATTATTATTATTTTTATTTTATTTTTATTGTTATTTTATTTTCATAGTTAACAGTATTACTAATACAGTAATTAAGTATAGGAATATTAATATTGTTGTTGTTATTAGATATTATCATGCTTATTATGTTTATTAATATTAAAGTTATTATTGTGGGGAAATCTTATATTATAAATTTTCAAACTATATATATAATATAGGGGATAGAGCTGTCTATGTAATTTTAGCCAAGAAGTATTTTCTTTTGTTAATATTTATCAAAAAATTCTTAACAAATAAGATATAGTTTTTCCTACTTAAAAATGTATTTTTAACTAACTTAGAGTTTTTAGCAAAAAAAATAATTTTTCTTGGCTTTAAGTATTTTTTTTTCTTTCAATCATTTAGACTGAAACAAGTTTTCGAATATTATAAATAGTTTTTCTAAATCATATATATATTATTTATCTAAATTTTCTTCGACTATCCTTCCGTCCGTAACTTCACCCATTATTCCTATCCTCCTACCAATTCTGTCCTTCCACCTATCGACCCTAACCAATTTGACTGTCCTGGACCCGATGGAACTGTCCGTGCCATCATCCGAGGTCACCTTGCATAGTTGTTACACCGAAGTCGCAGTTCGTGCCACCTTGATTATTGCAGCACACCAAACGTACTACCAGGCAAGACACCTTGCCATTTGCTGTTTATTTATTTAGCTCATATTTCATGCATTGTTCATTATTTTCTTTATGTAAAATAAACTGTGATACATGGCATAACCTGTTAGAACTTACCGTTCATTTATATTTCCTGCTATGTATTATTTTTCTTACACATTAAACCTAGATTTAAGGGACCACCTTGTGTGTTGCATTCATTGGCCTTGACACGTTGTAACACGAAGTTGTGTGTCGCATGTAGAACACGGACATGCGTGACTGGCTGGCCACCGGTTCGTATAAGCCGTACGATAGGAATAACCGCTAATAGAGGATGCATGCTAGTTTGACTTAGCGGTTATAGAGGTTTTCTGTTGCGATACAACAAAGTAGGCATTGGGCGGGGAAGACAATTCCTTAGCGTATGGGCTTCGATGCACTTTTTCTTTTGTAACCCGTGAGCTCCGTCGGATACGCGGGTCAGATTATCCATGATTACTGACGGCTACAGACGTTCTGTAAAACTTTATGCTCTTATTGATTGGGCCTCTGGTGCCCCAAGGGGGGACTATGCCGATCCTATTTAGTCAGGGCCCATGCGTAGGAAGGATTGTTCTTAACTATATTTCATTTAGATCGGTTAGGCACCTTTATCCGTTAGGTACGAGTACTTTTGGTTTGAGTATTTGTATCTGAGCATGACTTGGAACAATAACTTGTCGCGGATTGGTTCATCACATCTTGTCCTTGTTTGGTTGGAGGTGTGACTTACTACTTCGATGAGAAGATATTGAACCTTATTGCGGTCCGGATACCATATTGGATTCATAGCATGGAAAGATACATCACCGTAAATTAGTTTGCCATCTTCTGTCCTTGTTTGGTTGGGGGGATGGTACGCTAGTTCAATAGGTGTGTATTGGACCATGTTATAATTCAATTGACTTATTTATTTATGCAATATCTATTCAATTTATATGGCATAATATAATGTGTCTTGTTACGTCCCTCTGAGGACCTGGTTATCTCCCCAGGTGTGTGCTCTTGTCTTTCACAGGTGTTCTAATTCTAGCCGTGATCATGTCCATTTTTTAGAGGATGATTGCACTTGAATCGTCTTCGCTTCGCTCGTCAAACTCATTCTTTTGTGATGTATTTCTTTTCAAAGTTGGTAGTGGATTTATCTCCGTCCAACTACATGTACCAAAGACAATTCATTATCATTATATGATATCTTTTATTCATTTATTTTGTGTGGATGAGATTAGTTATGGTTCTACTGCATTTTGCAACTTATGTGTCCATACGAGGCCTAGGTACTTCGTATGAATACAGCTAGCATGTCTACGTTCCTAGTCCTACGTATTTTGGGACTGGGGCGTTAAATATACATACTTACATGCATCTATACATTATATACATTGTATACAACATGTAAAAATAGAAGAGGAAAAAAAGGGGAAAACTAAAATGGAAAGGGAAGGGAAGAAAAAATGTAAGGAAAAAGGAAAACAGTAGACATATACATGCTTGTATCATGTATTCTACATTACCATACATGCTATCATTATATATTGCATTATATTATGTATACATTATGCATTCATATCTATCATTACATGTATACCTTGCATTCATATCTAGCATTCATTATATACTTTCATGCATACATTGTATATCATTCTTTCACTCATGCATTTATACATTGCTTACATACATTACATTGATTGCATTCCTACATGCTTGCATTCAACCATATATATACATTAATATAAAGAGGATACATATCATATATATCATTTCATTCATCTAACATATTATGCATTACATACTCTACATTCATTTAATATCCATACTACATAGGCTCATAGGTTACACAAAATGCCTATGTTGTATAGTCACTCTTTTACTTAAAACCAATATTGTACCAATTTCGCCTTTACTAAATTGTAGGATTAAAGTATGTCGTAGCCCTTCGTGTTAGCTTTCTGAAACTTTAAATGGATCGCATTTTCATGTCCGAAAGCTTCCGAAATCGCGAAAACACCGAAACGCGTTTGTCTTTCGGACAACTGACACTCAAATAATTTTACAAAAAGTTTCAGAACGATTTTGGCTTAGTAAAATATATATATTTGGAAAGCTAATTTCGATACGGTTCTTTTAAAAAAAAGGGAGATTAAGCAGAGTTCTAAGCTAAAAGTTATGACATTTCAAAGTTGCTTTGGTTAATAAAAACGTGGATGAATATTATGACGAATTTGAGTTATTTTGGACAAAAGAAACACATGTAGGCCAAGATACTTGGATACCAACATAGGTATCCAAATGAAACTCATTCTAACCATCCTAACTAAGATCAATACACTCTCTAACCATTCTAAAACTGAATTTAAATATCTATTTAAACTATTATCATACATACATACACATGGGGTGTCCTAATTTGGGATCTATCAAGTAGGACACAAGATACATATCTAAAATCCTCAAGAGAGCTCCAAATGGCCTCAAATTTGAATCTAAAGGGGACACATGCATGAGGATGGATCCTACGGATTCAAAACTAATTTATATGCAAAGAAAATCGATTTAAAGGATGGGTTTTACATATTGGGACTGGAATCCCAATGAAATCCTTTAGGACACGGCTCCGATACGAAGATCCCTCATAGTGGACATTCCTCCTTGAACTTCTCTTCCAATCCTTGGTAGCACCCTTCCCTTGGAGAATGGAAATGATTGTGGGAAGATTTGGTGAAGGAATGATTTGATTTGGAGATCAAATCAAAGGGAAGGCTCTCTAAAATTAGGGACGAACAAAAGAAAAAATAAAAGAGGCAAGATTGAAATGAATGAAATGAATCATTCTTCCCTAAAGGTGGCTGCCATAAAAAGTCCATTAGGGCTAATGGAAAATGTTCTAATTGCCCATCTCTAGTCTCATATGGTTAAGTCTAGACTAGGTTCAAGTTTGGGGTCAAAAGGATCTAGTTTTGAGTCTCTAACTTAACCATTCTAACATGATAAAATTAATCTAACTAACTAACTTAAATGTTGGGTTTTGTGGAACATGCTTAACTTAATATTGGGTCCCATCTAGAGTTTAAGCTACCAGGGTCACAATACAAGTCGGAACGAGACGAAACTCAAACCCGACTAAACAAATCCAATAAAAACGATATTAAAAATATAAAAAATTTCCAAAATATTAAAATATAAAAAATGACCAAAATTATAATACATCAATTTAAATATTATTAAAATAATCTAAAATTCACCAATTAATCAAAATTCTAAATAATTCAAAGTCACAAAATGACCAAAATATCCTTGCCTAAAAAGTTGTAAATAGTCATTCTAATCACATGGTTAGGTCCCCATGGTCATGGTTAGTCTCTAGGTTCAACAGTTCTAGGGTTCACTAGCTAACACATCAAAATTATAATTCACCAATTTTAAATAGTATTAAATTAATTAAAAATTCTCATAAATCGTAAATCCTATTATTAAATAATAAACTTTTATAAAAGTTTAAAATTATCCTCATGCTAAAATGTGGTAGTGATAAATCTACCCTCCTTAAAATAATTTCGTCCTCGAAATTAAAGGCGAAACTAAACTGATGTGAAGGATAGACAATCATACCTCAAGGTCCAAAAAGATATGGGTATCGCTCGCGCATCTCATCCTCCCGCTCCCAGGTAGACTCTCCTGGAGAATGATGCCTCCATGCGATGCGAACCAAGGGTATCACCTGGTTTCTCAGTACCTTCTCTCGGCGATCCAGAATCTCAACTGACTGCTCTGGATAACTGAGAGTAGGTCCCAGCTCAATCTCTGAATAGTCAAGTACGTGGCTAGGATCAGCCACATACCGTCTCAAGTGTGATACGTGAAATACGTTGTGGACATCCACTAGTACAGGTGGCAAGTCTAGCCTGTATGCCACGTCACCGACTCTCCCGCTGATCACGAAAGGTCCGATGAAGCGCAGGCTAAGCTTCCCACCTCCACCAAAACGTATGGTACTACGAGTCGGAGATATCCTCAGAAAAACCATGTTTTTGACCTAAACGCAAACAAGGTCTCAAGTTACTAAATAATCAAACACGATCAAACAACCATAACCACAACCTACTTCTAATCCTATCTCTAGTCAAACTAAGTCAACATAGTCACTAGTCAACTACGGGTCAAAAACTAGTCAATTTGTCAACATCCAAGTACTTGGTCAACAACTGGTCAACTTCTTAGGGTTTTACCTATGCTAGATATCTAGGTATTGGCAACTGGAAATTAGCAAAAGGAAAACTCTATAATAGACTAGCTCTTAACTTCCCAATCCTATCAAGTCACCCATAACTAAATACCTATAAGCTAAGCACACCAATCCCAAATACCACATATATATAAGCTCAAGAACAACAACCCGTCACATATATCCTAAGTATATGTATATATATATATATATATATATATATATATATATATATATATATATATATATATATATATATATATATATATATATATATATATATATATATATATATATATATATATATATATATATATATGACTGATCAACAAAGTGTTAAAGTAGACTAAACTTATAAGGGACTGAACAAATGCTTAGAAATTAGGCTAAGGATGAATGGTCTGAAACATCAATGTAGGCAAAAGAAAATGATGCTAAGGAGACTAAATTTTATAAGGCAAAAAGGACAGGACATTAGGGTCCAACTTGTAAGGTTAAAGTGAAAGAAAACCTACATGGTGACTGAAACATGCCTTAGATCAAACCTGGGCCTCTCCTCTCTATCTGGACTGAACACCTACTAAACTATATGCAAGATAGTGGTCTAAAAGAAATGAACCAAACTGGTATGCAGGGAATGCAATAGGCAGTATACTGCAAATGAGTGCAGGCCACATACCAAATCAAAATACATTACATATATACAAGCTATATATATTTAACTCTCATCACCTCAGCTCTACTCAAAGTCTAACAACTCACACTCCCTACCACATGCCTATCACTCCAAGGAAGGGGTCAGATACTGTAGGGTGTGTTGGGACAAAACAGTGGTGTAGCATGGCTGCACATGAAGATGCAGAACAATCACATATAGGATAATAATATGTAGGACACATACATATAGAAAATTGAACAAATGCTCAGGTAGAGGCTTTGGAAGACTGAACCAACAATGAAAGAAAGGGTTTGGACATGTATCTGGACAGATGGGCTAAACAGGTATCATCTGTATCTAATACAATGAAAGAGGGACAGAACAAATGATCAAGGAAGAACTCTTATTAATAACCCATATTATATCCCCAATGTATACAACTGTCCTAAATGGACTGAACAGCCATGCCCAAGAAAAAATTTAAACTCCAATGTAGGACAGCTACTGCAGGTTATACTGAAGGGTATTGCAAGGCTATCAAGTAAGGTAAAATGTTAAGAGATGCAATATGTCACCATGTCCAGAAGGCAAGGATGAGTGCAGACCTCTAATATGCATGATACTAACTCTCCAGATATACAGAATACGATAAGGGGTTGATGGTTATATTGGTGAGTCAATAATTGGGGTCTGAACAATGGTCCAATAAAATCTATGATACAATATGGTAGGTAATGAAATGTTGAGTGCAGTGAACAACTTATACAAGTCTGAACCAAGGGAACAGGGTATCTAGTGAAGGGTTTACACACTGCCTATAAAGGTTGATCAAACATGACTGAACTCAACAAAAAGAGAACTTAACTAAAATAAAAAACTGGGCCCAATATAGGCTAAACAACATGTCAATAACTCTATACAACAATGACCTATAGATACCAACCAAACCCCTATCCCATATGCCAATATCATCTGCAGTCTATCTATATATATAGACCTCTCAGTCTTAGGTGAAACTACAACTACACTCAAGGACAGGCTCTAGTCATGGGTGCCCTAATGGGAAGGGTAAGGAAAAAATAATAACAAATCATCAAGGCTGTAAGGCATACTAACATCCTATATGAAAACTGGTAGGTATTATAAATAACAGAAGAATTATTTACAAGGGTTATTATTCTAATATCAATGCTAACTATCATCTCTAGAGTACAGACACTCTACAAATAATCATATTATTACACTATGAAAGAACTACATATGAATAAGCTATATAAAGCTAAATATCCCTACTCTTAAGTTATTTGATGATGAAATACAATTTTATAACCACAGAAGGGTACGATAGAGATGATATGTTTAAAAACCTTCTCAAGATACAATCTGATAATCATATGCGTCTGTCCAAAATCATGTTACTCAGAGTCCTCGCCATGCCAGTAAGCAAGACTGCAATAAACAATAGATTCCATAACTGGGGCATGCACCTCTATAACCATGTCGTCTGGAATTCTCGCTATACCGACTAGTATAGCTACGAGAAATTCAAAATCTCATAACCAAGATACGTACATTCGAAGTCAGGTCTCTATGTTTCCATCACGCCAACTAATATGTCTGCGATAAACTACAGGTTCCATAATCAAGTAGACATTTTACCATCACTGTATTCCCGTCAACATATGTTATCAGAAAATATCGTAACTCAGGCCATAAAATTTATCTCGATAGAAAAATCAAAATTAACAACGATCCATCAAAATCAAATTCAATAATCAAGGAGTGAGAGTGAACAAAACAAGGGAAAGGATTTCAAATTGAAGTTTAAATAAGATTCTTAAGGGTCGTCCCAGGAATCTCTCAAGGAGTCCTAATTGTGATTGAGTACCTTCAAAAATATATCCTAATCCTACTGCAGGCTATAGTGATACTCTAGTTCGAATACCACTACATAAACTTGACCTGCATGGGCCACCACTAAAAACGTGTCACGACCCGCACCCTAGAGTAAGGACACGAAAAGTGGGTACATCCAGCCTATGCCACATTGTCGACGGTAGAACGCTGTCCTAGGTTAATCATCTAACAATATAAGCTATATATACAGTATATACACTTCGAATGGAGGTGACATAGCAGAATACAGTCTCAATCACGTCTAAGGTAGAATACGATAAAATAGATAGATATGAAATGAATCCACAAGTCGATACAACAGATAAAAGGAGATACAACAGATAGAAGTCTAAGTGTCTAAGATATCACAATCCAGAAAATATCTCAAATCTCAAATACAATAATCCAGAGTAAAAATAAGTATAATTGAAAATTACTAATCTAAACTAATGGTGTGTCATCCACTGCTAATGGATCCTGCTGGAGATCTAAGTCACATCAATCCTCTAGGGTAGTCCCATGGTAAGTGGTACAAGGTTCCTCATCATCCTCTATAAAATTTTCAATAGGTCTAGTCAGGACAAGAGCGAGCACAATACATCTCAACAAATCATAACAGGTTAGGAAATATAATCATGCTAGAGAGTAAGATACATGAAACTAAAGAACAACATAATGTAAAAGAGTGACTGTAAGTAAATAGCTATAATATATAAAAGAACTAATCAGTGCTAGTAATTCAGAGTACAAGATGAACATGTGAACAGCTGGAGGGTGATTCATGACTATACTAAAGAGGTGATTCATGACTACACTATAGAATTATTCTCATGCTCAGTTTCTACTCCCCCATCCCCTACACAAGGATCCAGTCAAGTTACGTTAAGATTCATGACTATACTACTGGCCCATAAAGGGTGATTCAAGAGTGATTCATGAATAGATTCGTGAAGGCTCTGTGATTCATGAGAGTACATAAATCACAAACTGATACATGAAGATTCATGATAATAGAAGCATGAGATACATGATGTAAGTGAAACACACGAGACATGAGTATCTGATGCCCCCGAGGGGGATAACATCTCATGAAGGGATCCATATAGTACTAATCTGTGTTACCAATGTGTCAGCATCAAGTAAGTAATCTAAAACAGGAATATAATCCTAAACAAGATATGAAATGTACAGAGAATGTACTCACCTGATATTTGTATGTTTGAAAAGAATATACTGTCTGAGGAGTGGTGTCTGGCTCCTATAGATTATATACATTGTATACAACATGTAAAAATATGTTAACATTCATTACAATGCATTATATTTTACTTATACCTGTGATTCATTCATTCATTCATATATGACATTCATTCATGCATTTATATATTCATTCATTCATGTTATCACTATATACATACTTACATGCATCTATATATTATATACATTGTATACAGCATGTAAAAATAGAAGAGGGAGAAAAGGGAAAAAACTGAAATGGAAAGGGAAGGAAAGGAAAAATGTAAGAAAAAAGGAAAACAGTGGACATATACATGCTTGCATCATATATTCTACATTACCATACATGCTATCATTATATATTGTATTATATTATGTATACATGATGCATTCATATCTATCATTACATGTATACCTTGTATTCATATCTAGCATTCATTATATACTTTTATGCATACATTGTATATCATTCTTTCATTCATGTATTTGTGCATTGCTTACATACATTACATTGATTGCATTCCTACATATATATATCATTTCATTCATCTAACATATTATGCAATACATACTCTACAATCATTTAATATCCATACTATATAGGCTCATAGGTTACAAAAAATGCCTATGTTGTATAGTCACTCTTTTACTTAAAACTAATACTGTACCAATTAGGCCTTCACTAAATTATAGGATTAAAGTATCTCATAGCCCTTCATTTTAGCTTTCCGAAACTTCAAACGGATCGCATTTTCGTGTCCGGAAGCTCCCAAAACTGCGAAAATACCGAAACACGTTTGTCTTTCGGACAGCTGACACTCAAATAATTTTACAAAAAGTTTCAGAACGATTTTGTCTTATTAAAATATATATTTGGAAAGCTAATTTCGATACGGTTCTTTTTAAAAAAAAATGGAAGATTAAACAGAGCTATAAGCTAAAAGTTATGACATTTCTAAGTTGCTTTGGTTAATAAAAACGTGGATGAATATTATGACGAATTTGAGTTATTTTTAACAAAAGAAACACATGTAGGCCAAGATACTTGGATACCAACATTGGTATCCAAATGAAACTCATTCTAACCATCCTAACTAAAATCAATACACTCTCTAACCATTCTAAAACTGAATTTAAAAATCTATTTAAACTATTATCATACATACATACACATGGGGTGTCCTAACTTGGGATCTATCAAGTAGGACACAAGACACATATCTAAAATTCTCAAGAGAGCTCCAAATGGTCTCAAATTTGAATCTAAAGGGACACATGCATGAGGATGGATCCTATGGATTCAAAACTAATTTATATGCAAAGAAAATTGATTTAGAGGATGGGTTTTACCTATTGGGACTGGAATCCTAATAAAATCCTTTAGGACACGGCTCCGATACAAAGATCCCTCAAAGTGGACACTCCTCCTTGCACTTCTCTTCCAATCCTTGGTAGCACCCTTCTCCTGGAGAATGTGAATGATTGAGGGAAGATTTGGTGAAGGAATGATTTGATTTGGAGATCAAATCAAAGGGAAGGCTCTCTAAAATTAGGGAAGAACAAAAGGAAAATAACAGAGGCAAGATTGTAATGAATGAAATGAATCATTCTTCCTTAAAGGTGGCAGCCATAAAGAGTCCATTAGGGCTAATAGGAAATGTCCTAATTGCCCCTCTCTAGTCTCATATGGTTAAGTCTAGGTTCAAGTTTGGGGTCGAAAGGATCTAGTTTTGAGTCTCTAATTTAACCATTCTAACATGATAAAAATTAGTCTAACTAACTAACTTAAATGTTGGATTTTGTGGGACATGCTTAACTTAATATTGTGTCCCATCTAGAGTTTAAGCTACCCGGGTCACAATACAAGTCGCAACGAGACGAAACTCAAATTCGACTAAACAAATCCAATAAAAATAATATTAAAAATATAAAGTTTTCCCAAAATATTAAAATATGAAAAATAACCAAAATCATAATACATCAATTTAAATATTATTAAAATAATCTAAAATTTACCAATTAATTAAAATCTTAAATAATTCAAAAGTCACAAAATGACCAAAATATCCTTAGCCTAAAAGTTGTAAATAGTCATCTAATCATATGGTTAGGTCCCCATGGTCATGGTTTGTCTCTAGGCTCAACAGTTCTAGGGTTCACTAGCTAACACATCAAAATTATAATTCACCAATTTTAAATAGTATTAAATTAATTAAAAATTCTCATAAATCATAAATCCTATTATTAAATAATAAACTTTTACAAAAGTTCAAAACTACCCTCATGCTAAAATGTGGTAGTGACACCAAACTTAAGAATAAAGAAAGAGATTACAATAAAATCACTCACCGAACCCCGTAGTGATCTCCCTGAATGAAGAAGACGACTGCCAGAACCGATCTCCTCTTCCAACTGTCTCGAATGACGAGCCTGTAACCCCCTGGTTTCAAAATATCTATTATTACTTATTTTTTTAATTATTATTATATCTAGACATTATTCTTTTTTTAGTAATTATAAGAAAGGGTGATAATTTGGAAAATTTTGGAAGTGGAATGGCAAATTTGTAATTTGCAAAGAGGGAGTGCCAAGTTTAGTAAATATCTAGACATGCTTAAGGTAGGAAATTTTTAGAATTCATTAATTAAATATGCTTAACTTAATTATGTGATTAATTAAAGCCTGAGGAATATTCCTTGGAATCTAGCATCTTGCTAGAATATTTCTAGAAATATTCTAAGAATATTTCTAGAAATATTCTAAGAATATCCTCTCCTAATCCATGTGCTAATTACTTCTAGATTATTCCCCTCTAATCCTATAAGTACCCATAATTTTTTATTGCTAATCATTCTAAACTAATTCTAAACACCAAGGCCCAAACTACTACTATTAGCCCAACACTCTAAACCAATTCTTGTGTCTTGTTTATGTCGGTGTCCAAAAAATCCACTATGTCAAGCCGTGTCGGCCTCGGGTCCGACCTCGGGTGTCTATTCCATGTTATTTCATTCCCCTATAACAATTACAAACCTAAGTTTCGTGTCCGACAAGATACGTCCCCAATTCCCAAAATCTATAAAAGAAACCCTAAATTCTAGTTTCTTGTGTCCCCGTGACCCGAGGACGCAGACACCTCGAGCCTTCATGTGCACCGACAATGTAAGCACCCTAATTTTTAGAATTTTTTTTATTTTATTTTATATGATTTTATATATTAAACTATATTTTATTTTAATTATGACTAGAGATGTACTTTTTCGTATCTTTGATTTTTGAAGCACAATAATTATCAATTTCTCAAATCTACTCTCATCATCGTATTCTAAACGAGTCCACCTTCAATTTGATATATCATGTCCCATCCAAACATGTTCCCTTATACTATATTTTTCATGTATACCTTTAGGGATAAAGTAGTCATCTTAGTCTCCACCGTAAAATTTGACTAACTTTCCAAATAGCAATTAAGACCCAACTCCGATCTAAATTATTTGACCCAATATATGGTTTTAACCCATTTAGAGCCTACTAAGCACATGCCAATGGTGTGCCACATGCCAATGATGTGCCACTCAATTGGGTTTTCATATGCTATTGTCACTCCCATTTTTCGTTATACGTATCTTCAGTATACGCGTACGGATTTCTGACATCTGTCAGGTAGCACGTACTTTGACTTGTCTTGCTTAGCCTTGACTTGGTTTAATCTTGACTTAGTTTAGTTTTGGTTTGGTTTATCTTGTTTGCAAAAACAAAAGTCTTTTATTTCACAAACTTTAAAGAATAGTACAAGAGTATAATAAATTCTGGAAAAGTACAACTATAGGAATCCGATCTGAAGACGATCGCTTTATCCCTTGGACGAAGTGAACTTTAAAGACGATAGCCTCTGAAGAATGCAACAGCACTTGGACAAGAACTCCTGATCTCTGATGATAATCTGATCCCCTTAATGAAGAACTTGAAACTCTATTTATAGAGTTCTAGAAATAACTATTTTGTAGTTATTCTGGATTACGCACAATGGTTTGCGCTGGAGACAGACCGTGCAGACTGCAAACCGCGCTGGCCATTCGGCAGTTGCTCGATCGTGGGCTAACCGTACTCAGACGCGTGGCATTGTTTGATTGAACTGCGTTTGGTCGTGTGCAAGCGGTTGCCACGTGGCGAGCAATTGATGGCATGTAAGCCACGTAATAAATGTCAGTTATTTTCAACAAATTTGATAGATCGTGCCACTTGAATAATGCAAACTTCAGACTGCGCTCAGATCTGGTCGATAGATTGCACTGGCGTTGGACAGCTGGACTGCGCTAGGGCTTGGCAGCTGGACCGCGCTAGAATTTGGACAGCGGTCCTAGAAGGCGGCGCGGCACGAGAAACAAACAGACTCCTCATTTTTCGGGCTGTCAGGCTGTCAAAAGATTTGATCTTCTTGTCAGGTAATGATGGCATTGCCACGTCAGCCTAGCGCGCTCGGGCATTGGCGCAGTTCAGGCTAGCACAGTTAATTTGTAGCGCAGTCTGCCTACATTGCAGTTCATTGAAGAGTGCTCAATTTTAGATTTTTCTGCCTATTTGATGGATGCAACTTGATTTTTTGGACTTACAAAACCCCCTTCAAAGTTTTCAAAATTTAAAAATATTCAAAGTTTCGAAATACTTTGAATTTCAAATTTAAAATCAAGTTGCGCTCTGGCTGCACGTTTGGAGGAATTAGCTCCGACTTTCTCGGCGCAATCGGAGGTGACCATTACGATTCTATGAGAAACTATAAATAGTTTCTTCTCCCATTCTTTTAATCTTTACTTGCCTTCGATTTCTCAAGAGAAAGAAACTCCTCTCATACTCCGACTTTTCCTTTCTCTTTTCGTCATCAACATCAATGGCGCCCAAGCGATCGGCCACTGAGAAGGGAAAGGCCCCTGCCGAACCTTCGACTCGTGTTGCACCACGAGTCTCTCGTCACGAGACGGGTCATCCAGCTCTGCAAGGTGAATGACGAACCATGATCGAAACCCTTTTTAGGGTTTTTGATGTTTTGAACTTTGATGCCTCTCTCTTTTTAGAGATTGATGGTATTCTCAACCACTTGCGCCACTCTGTTTAGGGTTTCGACTGCATGTTCAATAGTTTTCATTTTTATGAAAACTGTATCTTTGCACAATCGGTTGGAAAGCGCTGACAAAATGATCAGCACAATCCATCGATTTGCGCATTGATGCACAATTGGATGTTTTGTGCATGTCAGTTGCTAGCGCAAACTGATATCTTGCGTAAGTAGGTTGGCACAATCTGATGTCTTGCGCACGTTGGTTGTGCTGACGCAATCTGATAGTTTATTTCACACATAGCGCAATTTGATGAATTTGTGAATTTTTTTGATTTCTTTTGCACATACTGATCTTTATCTCTTAATTTGATGCAGTTAACCTCAAAAAAGATCCCAACTACGAGGTTCTTGCAGGATCTCTATCTGAATCAGCATTCAAGGAAGATCTCTCTCATGTCTTTTTTTTCAATATGCTTTACCGTCAGCTCGGCAGGCAGTTCTGATTGCACTGGATAATGATACTTTATTGTGTCTAATGAACGGGAAGCCTCTTCAAACTGCTGACACTGTCACCCATAAGAAACCTCTGTTCTTGCTTGGTGAGCCTTTTGACAAGAATTCTCAGCCAAGGCCTCGTATGGAGCAGAGAATCTTCCAAAGGGGCGAGAAAATGATACTACTGCCAGAGATCTCCAGATGTCTTCCTCTGTCTAGTTATGCTTTTGCAAGCTATCCTAGAAGAATGGAATGGGACATAACTCCGTTACAGCAGGCCCGAGTGGGTAATATCTGTGTTAAGAAGGGGCCAGATCATAAAGACATATTCTACAGTTCTTCTGAGCGACATAGCTCTCTACTCAGAGGACTAAAACCCGGTTGCATCCCGCCGGAAGATTCTTCTCTGTTGCTACCAGTAAGAACTCTAATATTCGCAAATGAGTTTGTGAAGGTGGAAGGGAGATATCCGGACCAAGATCTACGGTTGACAGGTCTTGTGAACCCGGACAATAAAAGGTGGATCTGTATAACCAATTGGATATTGGTTCAATTTGAAGATCAGCTTAAAGAAATTAATCTGTATCAGGCAGTGTATGCCACAGTCTATGGCTTCCCTCCGAATCCACATATATTTCTTGCGTTGGCGGAGAGATACAATTATAGGACTGGGACTTTCATGACGCCACGCGGGGAGATTAGATTAGCCTTGCATGAGATGAAGTACATCTCAAATCTGCCAATGGAGGATATCCCCTATGAAGAGTTTGTCCCGACAAATGATGAATTGGACAGACTACGCCAGGAGAATACCCGTATGGTAGAAGTTTTTGAAGAGCGACTCTGCCATTACACGATTTACTCTCTCTACTACAAGAGTGGCACGACCGGCACGTGCTATTCGACCAAATGGTTGCCATATCTTTTTCTCAACCATATTATCGAGAAGAAGACCAAAGAACATGAAAACTGCAATCCCAACTTCTTTAAACCGCTTAGCAATAGCGAGGTGATAGAGTTGATGAAGACGCACAACGAGATGGATATCAAGATTGAGGATGATCTTCAGTATCCTCCTTTCAAGGAAGGAGACATCATTGAGAGTTTTATGAGAATGGGTTACAGGCCCATATCAAAGGAAGCCCAACTGGCAGGTTTCCTTACCTACTGGCTTCGACGATATGTCGTTCCTGGGGCCAGTACAGTTGACCTCTTCCATCGCGGCGTATTGTTTGCTGCCGTCCGTCTAGTTTTCAGCTACCGGATGGATTTATTGTCAGCAATGACATGCAGAATGAATGCCGGCCTCCGTCTCTTCGTTGATTCAATAATTCGAGGAAAAGGTGAAAAGGGACTCTTTCCTCGGCTGGAACTGCCTTATACATATCTGTTTGGATGGTTGCTTCTACACCATCCTTCCTTAATGAACCCTGCTATGGGAGCAGTGAGCGACAGTTTTTTGAGAAAATATTCTGGATGTAAGTGGATCTATACCACTTTGAAAGACTACAGGCGAGTCTTGAACTTGGGCAAAGGATGGAACTTCTACTGTGTTCCGCCTCCAGCCGGTTACGAATATATGTCAACGAACCTCGTCGACTCAGTAAGAATGCAGCCTTTGGGCCATACAGCTTTTGACTGGTTAAGGACGATTTTGCCTTCACATCTAGTATATCAGTTCGAAGATGAATGCTATCTTGAACCTTTTCTCCCAAGCCGTTTTGTACGCCAATTCGGCTACGACCAATTCCACGTAGGTAATGCCATAACATGCCTACAGGAAAAAGGTTATTTGATTGATGGAAGCTGGGCCTATTATAATACCCGTGACACAAAGACGACGTTCTCGATGCCGACAAGGAACGACCGTGGTCCTCGTATGCTGTATACTTATTCGATCTTTTATACATCAGCAAACACTTTTGCTGAGAACTTCAATTTAATAGACAGGTTTACGACGGTGACACGATTTAGAAAAAGAGCACCTATTTTGTTGCCTCCTGGTAATGATGAAGAGCATGAGCCAGCTGATGCACCGCTAGAAGCTTCGAGGGAAGCCAACTTCCCTGAAAAAGTCTACGAACCGCTGCGTGTTTCTTTGAAAGTTGTAAGATCTCCGATCAAGGAGAATAAAAAGAGGAAGGCAGAAGAACCATCTTCTCATGTCTCTAAGAAGAAGACTGCTATAGACTCTTCAAAAAGAGTCACTACTCGATCGCAGTCTCGACAACAAGCTGAATCGGTTCACAGAGAAGAAGTGACGACCCCAACTTCCATCCAATGATAAACACATGCTGCAGACGTAGAGAGCCCGGAAGAACCTCTACGCAGAAAGAAAATAGCTTTCAGAAAGAAAGTGGCCACCCCTCCAAAAGCTATCCATACATCTGTCCAGATAAGTGCTGCCACCGGGGTTATGATGCCTTCTCCTACACCTGCTCCTGAGCCTCAACAGGTAACAGAGACACAAGAAGGAGCTACCAGTGTAGAGATAAGGGACCAGGTCGCAGACATAAGGGAAGAGACTGCAGAAACAAAAGATGAGGCTGCAGAAGCGAATATAACCCCAACCCAAATCAATGAGTCAGAATCATCTGTTGAGGTATTGCTATCTCCCACACTTACAATGGAAGCTGCTCGTCTTCCTGCTATACCAAGATCGCGTCGTGCTGAAGAAGATCGACTGATGATCGAGGCTCTGGATGACTGTGATTTTAGCCTCCATGACATAGATCCAGTTGATGCAAGTGATGATAAAAAAGCACCAGAGGAGGAGGCAGATGACGAAGAAACATCGACGGATGATGTTAATGACAATAAAGAGGATGCTGCTATCCCTACACCCCAGGAGAAGAATGCTGATGAAGCAGTACCGGAGGAAACCATTGTCCCCGATCAAAGAGGTATTAACTGATTTTATTAATCTTCACTTATAGATCAGATGACTGATGTTTTAACTTTTATTCATACATAGATTCAACCTTCTCCGATTCTTCCGGTATGCACTAACATAGTGCAGATAGAGGCGATGGCCAGCGGCAGCCGTCATCTATCAGGCGGCTCTGAGGCGGAAAGTAGTCAGGCAATAATGTCTGAAACTACTTCCACAAGACTCCAGCCGATTCCATCAAATGACAATCTTGTCACTAGACCCAGTTTTGGTAAGCTTGTCTTCATTTTGATCTTTTTTTCTGATAGTCTTTAGTGACAGCACACTGATGACGTTTACTTTATTTTGCAGAAGAGCATCCAAGAGGGGCAACTAGCTCTACAATGGCTCCTTTGTCGAAAGAGGCTACAACCCATATTCAAGAAGCTGAACTTTCGCTTTCACAAACATCCGCTGCTGAAGCTTTAGTAAGAATAGCTGCTACACCTAGTGCAGTAGCTACCAATAAATTTATAGTTGGTTCTTTTACCAATTTCTTCTTCAGTTCCTTGGTACCTTTGGTAGAAAGGGTAATGGAGAAAAAGAATTTTGGTTTCATCACTGTCAGAAATCCAACTTCTTATCTGATTGGCGGCATTCGAGATCAAGGCGATGAAGCTCAGGTTGCTTACCTTGAACATGTACTGGATGAGCTGGAGGAATCAATCAAGATCTACAAAGATCTTAACCGAGGAGAGGTAGAGCTACTGGTGAATGCCGAGTTCGAAAGGGTGACTCGAGAAGCTGAGGTGACGAAGGCAAATTTTAAGAAATTTTTGGAGACTTTTACCACAAAATCTGTAGAATATGATTCTCAGATGGATGTAATAGCGTCTGCTGCTGGGGAGAAAGAGAAAAAGGTTGCTGATCTGAAGGCAGAGTTCGCTCGACTTCAAGAGGAATTAAGAATTATTCAACTTGCTCTTGAAGATCAGTCTGCCGTAGCACCTGAAGCTAGTCCACCAGTTGATCGGCCTCTAGCAATTTCGCCTCCAGAAGTGCGGCGACCCCTGCCTTATCGGGAAGTGTCTTAAGGATATCAATATGACCCTGGGCGCATTGTCGGGCCAAGACAAAAGAGGTCCCTCTTTCCACAGCAGCCACTATCCCCCTCTTCAAGTGACGATAAAAGCTGCCAACCACGTCCCGTAATGCCATGTCCAGAACCTCTGTAGAGGACGGCGTCAAAAAAAGCATGGCAGGCAATGTTGAAGGAGGTGCGCTAGAACTTGCCACCATGGGGACAAATTTTGAACGGAACGATGCGCGGATAGCGGCTAACTCTTCCTCCGCCACTCGAAGAGCCTGTACACTCGGCAGGGCAGAGAGGTCGACTCTCGGAGCCACCTGAGCAGAAGAGGACGCAAGGACCATTGTCCCCTGCCCTGGCTGTCCCACCACTTGACTTTCTGAACTCGAGACAGCGGAAGGCCCCCCAAGACAAGCCGGAAGGGGAGGAGGTACGATCCTCTCCGCCAGTGCCCCTTCGGCAGAGCCTGTCTCAATAATGTCCATCATCAATACTGGAGAGGCAGGACCTGTATGTCCAGAGGAACCATCAATCGACGTAACCCGAAGGACGTGATGATAGAGCAGATAGGCCTCCTCGCAAGTTAAAATTTGCTTATCTTACCAGGGGAGGAGCATGGAGGGGGTCGCTCGCAGTCGACGTGGTCTCCTCACCCGTGACCTCCAAGTTAAATTTTGCTGGCTCTTCTGTCCCAATCACCCCAGAGGGAGGTACGATTCTATCAGCATTATTTTGATAAAATTCCATAATTTTGAGGACAGGCCTGTCGGAACCCTTGTCGTCTTGAGTCATGACCTCGACGACTTGAGATTCCTCTTCTTCTAACACCTACGGAAGGGAAGGAAAAATGATTAAAGATCAAAACCGGAGGAAACGAAGAACTGAATAAAAATGGTAGCAATTTGCTTTACCTCCAAAGCGGAGTCGACCTCCTCGCTTCTCTCCCTTATAGTTAGCCTGCGACGTCTGGTCGCAGCCAATTTTCGGGAGTGAGGAATACCGCCAACGGGGGAAATTTGTCTGCTACGCTTCCGTACAGAACCAGGTGCGATAGGCGACTGATCCGCCCTAACATCTTCCACCGGGAAGGAAGAGTCATCTGTATCACGCTCTTCGTCCTCATCATCCGCAGTAGTGGAGTCTGAGTCTGGCACTTCAACTCTATTCTTCTTCTTCCTCGTCTTGGCCCATTGGGGCTTCTCATCCAAGCCAGTACCAACGAAAAAACTGGTATCCAAGCTAAAACCAATGGGGAGCTTGTTCGCCATGACATGGTACAAGGTCGTCATGTACAAAATCTCTACCGATGCCTCAATGGCAGGAACCGAGAAAGTGGCACGGGTATAGAATGTATCATAGTAATGCCAGGCCCTGATGCCGTCAAGGAGGCTACCTTCAAAACCCAGACAAGAGCTGGGACTATCCAGAAAAGTTGGTTGTACCCAAACTGACGAGCAAACCTGCTAGGTAGGTAAGGTTCCAGGAAGACGACATTACGATTGCGGTATACCAAGTGGACAGGGCAGATGTTATGTAACCACAAGAGCATCTGGCAGTCTAGAAGTTGAGGAGGACCAATACCGTCGAGGTGAACGTCCGCTATTTCCTCAGCAGTAAAACGAGGGACGGATACGAAAAAGTTATACCTATCTGCTCTCGCCAGCGCCATTCGGCAGGCACGCATGCTATCATACTCCCAAGACTCATTGCGATAACGGAAGATAAAAGTGTCATCAGCAATCACGTCGTCTTCAGAACCCGGTCTCATCAAAGACCGGTAGTGCATTAATAGCCACCCCATCAGATAATGATAGGGCAGCTCAGTCCTTTCAAAGTCCTTTGTCACCTCGCGGACGATGACCTTGGACGTAAAAGTACGAAGGCCATGGTGTATGCTGCACACCATGGCCGGGAGAAGAGCTAGTTTCACTCTAAAAACTAGCTTCATAGCGGGGAGAATAAAATTACGGCTTATCCTTTCAATAGAACCAGCTCCTCCTGAGACGACGTAATTCCGCAGCCATACCATCAAAAATCCTGCTAGGAGCGCCTTCTCTGACAGCTCTTGGGTATCCTGATAAAAATAACCAAAAGAGTCGGTCTTACTTCCAAATCTGTCACTGGTGGAGGCCACCCTCTTTGTCAACGACATCAAAGCCTGAACCGCCTCCCGAGATTGAGGACTTCGGAAAGTAACTCGGCCTGAGGCTCCCGTCGGGAAGAGATAGCTTACCCAGTCCTTAGTATGAGGAGCATTCCCTTCCGAGCTGCTTTTCGTCTTGGCTATCTGCTGGCACGTACTATAGTGGCACAGTACTTCCTGATAAGTAGCCACGAATACCGGATATCGTTCTTCCAACTCTTCGAACTCCTCATTCGTAGGAGTGTATGCTTCAAAAGCTTTACCCCCCAAGGAAGTTTGGAAATCGCATGCACCTCATGGAGTGCCAGCCATATTTCCCCTACAGGGGTATAGAAGGTTCCCGTACGGCAGTTGTACATCTCCAGCAAAGCCATGAATAACTTCTTGTTTACAGGTAAGCCGTGGCTGGTACCCCGAATAGCGTGATAAAGACCAATCTTACGCAGAAAACTCTCATACTTTTGCGAGATCTACATAGACAGATTGATCCATGAGGGGATGGAGTGTATCCAACTTGGGAGTGCCAACCGGCCGATTGGATAGGAGCCTTTCCGAGCAAGTTGGTTCAGGAAGGTATCGGCAGAAGAAAATATGAAATTGGGGCCCGACACATTCAAGAAAGCACCAGGTGCTAATCCCATTACATAACGACTGGCATGCACCTTGTCCGCGCACACTGACTTCATACTATTGTTGTAATGGATGTCGCCCACAAACATCCCATTCCGGGTAGGAGTCAAAGACTCTTCCATCTTCCTGTCCAGCGGGAACATATTGAACCAAGATAGTAGGAAGTGACGCTCCATTTGAGGGATACGGATCGCAATCCCGTTAGAGATCAAGCTCCAGTTCTCCGATATATCCAGAACTTGACTGTTCTTCACAGTCAAAGTATCTCCAAAGAAGAATACAGGTTTCAGGTATTCCCCTTCCAATTTTCCCGAATTCATCATGGCACATAGGAAGTGGAAGGGTTAGTTCTTGAGAGCATTTATCCTCGTCAAAGGCTCGTCACCAGGAAGCTGGTCCGCCATATACCGAACTATTTGATCGTATCTATAGCCCATAGCGGCCTGAGCACGACCCACTAGAGGTTCCCCCGTAGCGTTAACTAGGAAATTCACTGAAAAAGAAGACAAAAGAAAATAAGTCAAAAATATGGACAACCAATGGGTGTTTTCGAGCTTATACAGTTCCAACTTAATGGAGCCTCATGCGGCTCAACTCAGAAAAATACTTATACGGCTCCGTTCAGCAAAGGTTCATGCGGCAGCGCTCTCATATGGCTCTCAGAGTTCGGATAAGTTCACGTTGTTCACGTGACAAACAAATTCGTACGAGTCTATACGGCTCAGCGCAGCCTATGCGGCTTCGTTGACGAGGGACGTATGCGACCACAGCAACGATTCTCATACGGCTTGCGGCTTGACCATGAGATGTACATACGGCACACATGAAGATGAAGGCTCGTGCATAAAATATGCGACATAGCCATGACAGTTAGGATTCTAAACTCACGCAAAGGTCCTTACCATCGATAGTGGGGTGGACGTCGGGGTAAACTACGAGCACGTCAGCTGGCGGAGGAGCTGCCATATTCGTCGCCGCAGAAACAGCTTTCTTACCCTTCGCCGCCGATGAAGACGCTGCATTCTTCGCCGCAACAGTCTTTTTGGGAGCCATTACTATGATCAGAGAAGGAGGACGAAGATAAGAGAGCTAGGGCAATAGCATAAAGTAAAAGAAAGTCTTTCCCAAACATTCTGCTATTTATAGGCAGAACCCCAATAGACCGACGCATCGATTCATGTGCAAAATAACCGACTCTTCGGTTATCAAGGCGATCTGATTATTTAAGGCTAAACTTTTGGGATCCTGCCCTAAAAAGTGGCCTTGAATCTGACAACAAATTAAGGGTAATCAATGTAAAATATTTGCACATATGGTATGAAGACGTGGCAAGGAGCCCATGCGATTCAGATGGCCACGCGACTGGAACGACCATACAGCTCAGGTGGCCATACGGCTGAGGGAGGGTATGCGGTTGAGACACCCATGCAGCCAGAACATCTTATGCGGCCAGAGGAGTTTATACATGGCCATGCTTCTTATTCAAAGTATTTCAATTTTATAAATTGAAAACTTTGAAGGGGGTCAGCTCATGCGGCTCAGGGATCCATATGGTTCAAGCATCTATGCGGCTCGAATAACTCCATACGGGCCAAAGAGGAGCCACGTGGCCTTCAACAGCTTCTTCCTTTCGTCTTTTGCTGCATTTAATGCCCTGACGGCTGACAACTCTGACGAAATGACAGCTCTGACAAAAAAGGGCAATAATAACTGACATAATGGCGCGTCCCTAGGGAAGAGAAGAAAATCTTCTCACAGTTGGCAGAATCCATCTAATCCCGAGGCATGCGACTGCTACATTTATGCGGCCGACCATCAGCATGCGGCTGCATCCTTTATGCGACCGACCATCAGCATGCGGCTGCATCCATTATGCGGCCGCCCACTCCCATGCGGGTGCCCGTCTTCATGCGGCTGTTCATCCCCATGCGGCTGCTCATCTTCATGCGGCCGTTTAGCCTCATGCGGCCCACGCATCTGCGGCTCTGCCAAGATGATTGAGACACGTAGCAGTCTTATCTTTCTGGGATTATGGGTGTTAACAAATCTTAATCAGATTTGTAGCAATAAATGCCCAGATCAAATCAAATCGAGCAAATTAGACACGTGGTAGGCCATTACAAGTCGCGAATATTCGTGGCAATCAGCATTTATTACTACAGAGATTTAATGTAATCACATTAATTGCTTAAATCTATCATATGCAAGATGGACGGCCCAGATTAACTTTCAGACCACCGACTTTTGAGAATGGGCAATCATTGCAAAACCCAAATGATGCCCCCCACGCTTATAAATAGCAAGGTGCCATTCCCTTGCAGAAAAAAAGAGAAGGACGAACACACACGGAGCAGAAGACAGAGAGATGACCCCCTGCCCGAGTCCAGAGAGAATCAGAGAGAGTATACAGAGATCGAAAGGAGAGAGGAGCACTCAGAGAGAATAAAGGGAGAATTTCTTCATCAACGCCAAGTACTTCTTCTCCAAAGCCAAGGCTGCACCCGATCGTCCAAGGAGTAAGGCAGAGCTGTCGTCACTTTTCTGAACCTCTATCGTCATCTCCCAGAATCTAAAATAAATAATTATACTTAGATTGCTGTACCTAGGTTTTCGTCCCTAGGCTTTTTTGTACAAGCTAGTTTGTATTGTGAATCTAAGTTCAGTCCTCCGATAATTGTTCTGTTCTTTTACAATCAATGGCAAACACGTGAATTGATAGGCTCCATTTGAGAAGACTTTACTCACGATATAAGGCCCTTCCTATTTTGCATCAAACTTGCCTTTGCTCATGTGAGTCATAGTCATGGGACGTCTGACTGTTAGAACAAGTTTTCCTTTCTGAAAGGTTCTGACTTTAACTTTGCGGTTAAAAGTCTTCGAGATGCGGGCTTGATATAATTCTATGTGTTGTTGAGCCAATTGTCGCTTCTTGTCGAGTGCCTCCAGTTCTTGAAGTCGAAGAAGATCATTATTCTCCGTAGTAAGTTCGCTAGCGATGGCAATCCTCAAGGAAGGAATTTAAAGTTCCAGAGGTAGAACTGCTTCACAATCGTACACCAGAGAGAAGGGTGTACATCCTGTGGGGTTGTAGACCGTAGTACGGTAGGCCCATAGACATTCTCCAAGCTTTTCACTCCAGTTCCGTTTGTTAGTAGACACAAACTTCTTAAGGAGCTTGATGATAGTCTTGTTGAAGGCTTCAGCCAAGCCGTTAGCAGCAGGGTTGTAAGCTATAGAGGCAACATTATCAATCCGATGATCGTCACAGAACCTTGTAAACTTTTGACTGATAAACTGAGGTCCATTGTCATGAATGATTCATCGAGGTACACCAAATCTGTAAATAACATGGTGTTTGACAAAGTTGATGCTGCTGCTGGTTTTGACTTCAGCCAAAGGTATAGCTTTGACCCACTTGGAGAAATAATCAGTTATGGCTAGTATAAATCGATGTCCTTTAGATGAAGAAGGACTGATAGGACCAATAATATCCATGTTCCAAGCTTCAAAAGGCCAGGAAGTGGCAGTCGGATGAAGGAATTCTGATGGTTGATGGATAAAATTTGTATAGATTTGACAGGCTCAATATTTCCTTGCATATTCGATGGCATCAGATACCATAGAGGGCTAATAGTAACCCATTCGTCGGATACGATCTTGCAGTTTAGGGCCAGGTTGATGGGCTCCGCAAACACCATCATGAGCTTCACGCAATACTTGCTTCGCTTCGTCACCAGCAAGACAGCGCAAGAGTAGGCCGTCATAAGTCTGTCTATAGAGAGTTTTGGTAGTCTGATTGTAGTAGAATCGAAGAGATCGTTGACGAATACTCGTAGCCTCCTTAGGATCTTCAGGAAGTATGTTATGAACTACGAAGTCGATGAAAGGAGCTCTCCAATCTTCATTGATAACATTGGCATCGACGAAGTTACTGAACTCAATGTTGCGATTATTTTTAAAGCAAAACAACTCTCTGTTGGAAACAACGACCACTTATTGTCTCTTAACGGGAATTGCTAAAACTGCTACGAGATTAGCTAAAGCATCTACCTCGGCATTACAAGCTCGTCGAACATATTCAATAAAGAAAGCCTTGAATGATGTAGCCACGTAAATTGCAGCTTCATGATAGGGTACTAAATCTTGATGGCGAACTTCGTATATTCCTCTAACCTGATTGACAACCAGTTTAGAATCGCCGTAGACTTCAAGATATTCGACTTCTAACTGTTTTGCTAATTGGAGTCCAATGAGCAAGGCATTGTATTCAGCCACATTGTTAGAGCATGGCTGATCTAAGGAATAAGCTCTTTAGATAGCTAAACCTTCTGAAGAGACTAGTACAATTCCAACTCCTACGACAATGGTCCCATTGGGTCCGATCCGGGATGCTCCGTCGAAGAATAGACGCCCGGTAGAAAATTCTTCAGAGATCATGTTTGATTCCAATATTTTATCTGAAGTTTTATCATAAAGCTTAGATGTCTCCGGAACAGGATGAGCTGCTAAAAAGTCAGCCAGTGCTTGACCCTTAACAGACTTTTATGGAACATAAACCATGTCGTACTGGGCTAGCAGAATAGCCCATATAGCCAGTCGAGAATCGAGTGTGCTGGGCTTCTTCATCAATACCCGAAGAGGATTAACTCGAGAAATGACGTGAATGGTTTGGCCAATGATATAATGCCGAGTTTTTTGAACAGCGAATATAAGAGCTAGGCATTCTTTCTCAACCGGACTATAATGGTGTTCAGCACCAATCATAGTACGACTAAGATAGTAGATGGCTTGTTCATAGCCTTCCTTGTTCTTCTGGGCAAGTAAAGCACCCAATGAATAATCTATAGCCCAGACATACATTAAGAATGGTATGCCTGAGATTGGTGGCACCAAGACTGGTGGGTTCATCAGATATCGCTTTATATCGTCGAATGCTTGTTGATATTCTTCGTTCCAAATGAAAGATACACCCTTTTTTATTAACTGAGTAAACGGTCTACAGCGTCTAGACAGCTTTGAAATAAACCTCCTGATATACGCAAGTCAACATTGGAATCCTCGGAGCTCTTTTAAGTTGCGTGGATGACGCATCTCTTGAATGGCTTTGATCTTCTCGGGAGCCACGTGTATACCTTTAGAGGTAATGACGAAGCCGAAAAATTTACCACTAGAGACACCCAAGAGTAACTTGGTGGGATTCATTTTTAACTGATGTTAGTGCATTAGATTGAAGATAGTTCTTAAATCTTGGATGTGATCTTCCTTTAGGCGACTCTTGACAGCAATATCGTCAACATAGCATTCGACAGTCTTACGAAGATGATCTCGAAAGATGGTACTCGTAGCTCGTTGGTAAGTTGCACCCGCGTTCTTGAGACCAAATGGCATCACAGTATAGCAGTAGACTCCGCGAGGGATGCAAAAAGAAGTATATTTTTTATCTTCACGGTTCATCCGAATCTGATTGTAACCAGAAATCTATCCATGAAGGATATCCTTTCAAACCCACAAGTGTTGTCGATCATGACATCTGTAATAGGGAGAGGAAATTCATCATTTGGACAAGCTTCATTAAGATCCTGAAAGTCAATACAAACTCGAACTTTGCCAGTTTTCTTCAAGACTGGGACAACGTTGGCTACCCAATCTGGATGTTGTTCTTCTCGAATAAAGCCACAAGCTATGAGCTTTTTGACTTCATCATCAATTGCGTCCATCATTTCTGGCTTGAATCGCCTTTGTTGTTGTTTGACTGGCTTTGCATTAGGCAAAATATTCAGTTTATGAGTAGCAACTTTGGGATCTAAACCTGGCATGTCTTCATAATTCTAAACAAAGACATCAATGTATTCTCGAATAAGAAGAATTAATTCTTTCTTATCCGCCTCTGGAAGGTTCTTGCTGATGAATATTAGACGAGGTGACCCACTTTCTCCTACTTCAATTTGAACCAATTGATCTTCGGTAGGAGGTTCTCGTTGTTCCAATCGGAGTTCCCATTAGGTATCCATTCATTGAGCCCAAGGATCTGTTTCAGGATTTTCTTCAATATCCTCGTCATAGTCTTTCGGGAGTTCAGCGGAGACCATGTTAGAAGATACGATCAATCGATGAACTTGACCGATGCTGGTGTCAGAATCCTATGATCTAGAATCAGAAGAGTTGGAGCGCTCTTCACTATCGGATTCGGAGATTTCTGGAGATAAGATCGGAGGTGAAGTATATCCGAGACCTCTTTTCGTCCTGCTATAATACATCTCTGATTTTCCTTTCGGAACAACCGTACGGATAGGGGTTTCTACCCTTACCGTAATTGAGGCCATTCTTGAAGTCATAACCCATCTTTCGGATGATATCTTTTGATTGTTGACTATAACGACGAAGTTGGAGATGTTCCATATCGTTATTTTTTGCTATCATCCGTATAGCTGAATTTTTGTTCTGGCCCTTTACTAAAAAGTATTGGACTCTTACCTCTTTTTCGAGAAGGAATAACAAAATATAAGTCGTCTGGATGTTCAAATAATACTTCCGTCTGAAAGGATTGTACAACTCCTATTATAAATGACTGAAAGCTGTCTAGCATATCCAAATAGCATTTAGTATGATAAATGACATCAGTATACTAGAAAGTAGATGCTTTTTCATTGATTTGTACATCCATATTTACAACAGGACCTTAAGCCTTAACCGGCTTGGTCAGATCGATTACAAGAGGAGGAATAGAAGAGGAAGGAGGTTTAGGCTTGTTGCGACGAAGGTCGATAACAAGTGGCTCAGAGGAGGTAAGCTGCCTTTTATCCTTGTTACGATGCAAGTCGATAACCAGTGGCTCAGAAGAGGTGAGCTCCCTTTGATCTTGATTATCACCAGTTGATTGCTTCTGGGCTGGCAGATGAATAGCCAGTGGTTTGGACGACTGAGGATGAGAAACACGCCCTTTGACAGGTATGATGAGGGTGTCATTGGGCACTACTTCTTATTCTTTTTCAGTGTCCAAAGCCAGTACTACCTTGATGAACTCATTCTTATACATGCGTGCATCGTTACAATATGCTTCGACACCTTTAAAAGGGTAGAGATCCACAACCTCTTTTTGAACCTCTACATTGTCATCAATGTACTTGAAATATTGATGGAGAGTTGAAGGAATAATGTTGTGTTCATGAAGGAATGGTCTCCCCAAAAGAGCATTGTAAGAGCAACCATGGTTGTCTATAATGTAGAAGGTCACCTTTGTACGGAGATTGCCTATTTGGAGTTTTAGGCGAATCTTGCCCAGAGGCTCACTTCTTCCCTGGTTAAACCCCAGGATGGTGGTAATTGTGCCAGAAAGACTATGCACTGGGACCTTCAGTGCATCTAGCATTGTCTTCGGCATGATGCTGAGTGCTGACCCAGGATCTATCAGAATATGATCGACCTTCATCGTGTCGACGTATCTTGTTTAGTATAGAGGACAGTCATGCCTATTGTCTTCCATCAGCATATCATCCCGTGCGAAGATAATGTTTGGAATTAACTCCAACACACTGTGACAGTGGAGGCAAGAGACAGGCTCTGATTCTGGCTTCTTTAGAAGAGTTAGACAGGTTTTTGCCTGTATTAGAGCTTCACTCAGAGTTTCTCGAGTTTCTTTGGAGAGGCGCAAGAGCTCGAAGATCGACAGCCTGGCCGGTGTATTGGCTAGTTGAGCCAAGATATCAAAGTTGTATAGCTTTTCAAGTCCAGAAGGAGATGACTTCTTCAAAGGCTTGTCAAAGCGGACTTGTTGTTTGCCTTTGTCGGCTGCCGTCGACTTAGGGGGAGTGGGTTCTACAATCGGTGAGGATGCAGAAGGGATGTTCTCAGTAGAGACAGGTTGCACTATAGCAGACTCAGAAGAAGAAGCAGGGTTTTCTTGAGTTTCGGGAAATTCTCGTAGATAGGCTTTTCCTGACCTGGTGTCCAGCAGGATTTCCTCTTCAACTATGGGGGTCAAAAGATACCATATTACAGATCTTTGTTCTGCCCTTGGAGTGGTCTTTTTGCTTAGACGAGGAAGAAGACTCGAAGCCTGCAACAAGGTCAGGGTGGATCCATACAATCTCACCATTATCAAGAGATAATGGGATGAGACCTTCACTCCGTGGAGGAGGAAGATTCTCGATCTCAAGAGTGGCCTTGGGGATAGGGATGACACCATGTTGTACCATCTATGGAGGTAAGTTACCGAACAGTACTGAGACCATGTTCGTGGTAACAATCTTCTCATCTTGTTGAAGGGTGACAACACCAACGTTGACTAACTCTTGAATTTTGCCTTTGAGCATGTAACATGCTCGAGTGGGATGCCCAATGAACCTGTGATAAACACAATATTTGGGATGATCAGTCTTACCGACCTCATCAGGCTTCTTCGGGTCTGGGAGTTGGAACTTATTACTTTTGATCAAACAATCGAAGATGCTCACGGTGTCGTTCTCTTCAAAGGAGTATTCTACTTTTGGGCGAGGTTCCTTTGGTGGAGGGGCAGAAGCAGTAAAAGTAGACGTAGGTGGAACCACGTTGACAGCCAGAGATTCTTTGTTCTTCAAATTGATGTTCAAGGTTTCTTTACCCTTGCGGTTGTTCTGGCGATTACCGCTACTAGATGTCGGGTGTTCATCCCGGTCGGGGTTAGACATATGTACCCCCAGCTGCTTGAACTTGTCAGCGCTAACTTCAGCTACTTTAGCATTGACAATAAATGATGGCCAGTCTTAAAAATGAGTTGACCCTGTCCACATGCTGATAATAGGCAAAAGATTTGCCTTGCAGGTACCGATAGTTACAGCAGTCGGCATTCCAGGAGGCATCTTTAATACTTCTCGATGGAATCTTTTAATGAAACTCTCAACGGTTTCATTATGTCTTTGTTTGATCTTGTTGAGGGACGACATGGTCATGTCGTTGATTCCCTCATAGAATCGTTCCAAGAAGATTTGTTTAAAACCCGAGAAAGAGGTGATACAGCCATCAGGCAAGCTTCTGTATCAATCATATGCTACACCGGCTAAACAGCCGACGAATACCCTGGGAAGAAGAGCATCATTTGGCTGAAGTTGAACAGTCATTACCTCAAAGTGGTTAATGAACTGACTCGGAGAAGTGCTGCCATCAAATAGTAAAATTGTGAAGATCTTGTATTTAGGAGGAAATGGCACTTCCTTCCACTCAAAGGATAGGGTTGCTTGATTCTCAATCTCTGTAAATTATCCTTCTCTTTAAAAGCCTCGAATTGAGTGCACAAGAGTTTGACAGCTTCATTAGCATCCTTCGATGATGAAGAAGGAGCAGGCTGAATTATAGTGTTAAGGGGAGGAACATCGTGGTACGTACTACCCCCAGCTCCTGATTGACTGGGTGTGGGTTGAATTTGTACAGGGGGTATTTAAGGAGATACTACCCCCAGACCTGTATTGACAGGCACCGACGATGTTATAATCTCAGAATTTGCAGCAGGTACGGTCGGTGGTACTGTATGTTGGGCCGTGATGATAGAATACATACTTGCGACCATTTCAGCCATGGTCTTTAGCTTGTCCTCCAGTGCAGCTATTCGTTGTTCTTGATTCGCTGAACTAGAAGCGTCTGGGTCTTCAATGACAACATAAGCTGTTACTTCTCCAGGTATAGTAGAAGACACTGTCTGTTCAGAACTTTTGCTGTATGCATCATAACCAGAGAAGGAATCATCTCCTGAATAAGAAATAGGGAGATGACCAGAGGGATCTTGGAGAAGATTCCTATGACCGATTGTGTCTCGACTTCGGGATCGGGTGTGTCGAAATACTCCTTCAGAAGATTCTTGAATTAAATCTAAGTACCGTCGGCTGGACCTGCAAGGCTTGCCGTGTTTGGAGCACTTTCTACCCCCAGGGTCTCGAGAAGCCATGTTGACGGAAGCATATAACACTTCGTCTTCGTCTTTTGACATTGGTTCAGAAGTTGCAAAATTCAGACGATCGAAGACAGATCGTTTTGTTGTCTGACAACAGCACTTGATGACAACCTTGTGATTACAATGGCGTTCAAGTAATTGAACTGGAGGTATTGAGATATTGTCCCACTTTTTCTTAAGGATCTCTCGGAGGTCAGGAACAATGACGGGACGAGAAGAAGTTTGAGGGATATATTCTTTGACAACATTCGAAACTTGGTTCCGGTTCTTTAGATGTTGTCCCGTGAGTATACAGGGAAGTACTCACTTTGTTAGCATAGGTGTCAGGATTTTTTATCCTGAAAGTTTGCCTTTGATGCAGGTTCATCTTCGGCATTGGCTGCTTGCATTTCGTCGAAGTTGATGTAGACCGAGGTCTATTGAGATAAACCTGTAGATCAGCAAACTCACTCCCAGGGGTTTTTGTCTGAGACACCAGTAATTTTCCCTACTTTGAGCGGGATATCCGGAGAGTTGGGAGATCTTGGAGGTCCATTACCGGAGTAGGCAGAATACTTCTTTGATCAGTACATTTTCCTTTGGCAGGGAGAGAAGAACTCTTGTTTGAGAGAGTCCTTGTACTGATCGGTGCCGAGGCACGTTGAGATTGATCTTCCGAGGTAAAAACCAGAGAAGACTGAGAAAAAACCAAAGGACCTTTTCCCTTGTTTTGTGAGGAAGGGTTGGTTAAAGAGCGTTTCCCTCTATTGTCTTCCAAGTCATGGAATGAGGAAGTTTGAGAAAATATCAACGGGCCTTTTCCTTTGTTCTGGGGAGGGAAAGGAACAGTCAATAGACTACCCCCAGTGGATTGTGCAACGGGGTACTTGGGAAGAGGAACAGAGTCTTTTCCTTTGCTGTGAGAAGAAGGGAGATTAGCCAAAGGGCTATCCCTTTTAGACTGTACTGGAACAGGAGGAATGGCCACTTGCGCTTGGGTTGAGGTAGCAGTAGGCGCCTTGGCCGATTGTGCCTGGAAGGATTTAACAGATGGCCTTTTGGCCACAGAAACTCCAAGAGTTGCAGCTTACGCAGCAGGAGTTTTGGTTACAGAATGCTTAAGTTGCACTCTGGTTGAAGGGGCAGTTGGTTGTGCAGGAGCAAAAGTTGTAGCAAGTTAAGCCAAGGGGAAAGGGGTCTTGCACTTTGCTAAAGCATCATAGGAAGTGGCTTGCGCCTTGGCAGAAGAGAGAAGGACTTGCGCAAGGGTAGAAGTTGCTACTGGCAGCTTATCGGAGGAAACAGCAGGCTGCGCAGCAGTCTTGGGAGTCCACACTGACCGAATCTTGCTCGTGGCAGAGGTTGCAGTGCGAGGGGTGGTCCTGGAGTTGATCATTGCTTCATAGGCAATCTGGTTGACCTTCACAACCAGCATCTTTTGTGTCTTTTCGATAGACGCCATGTTTCATTGAGTTGTCACTTCCTCATCGGAGGAGAAAGTCGTCCCCAGAAGAGTCGCCATTTTGTTTGTAAAAACAAAAGTCTTTTATTTCACAAACTTTAAAGAATAGTACAAGAGTACAATAAATTATGGAAATGTACAACTATAGGAATCTGATCTGAAGACGATCGCTTTATCCCTTGGACGATGTGAACTTTGAAGACGATAGCCTCTGAAGAATGCAGCAGCAGCACTTGGACAAGAACTCCTGATCTCTGATGATAATCTGATATCGTTAATGAAGAACTTGAAACTCTATTTATAGAGTTCTAGAAATAACTATTTTGTAGTTATTCTGGATTGTGCACAATAGTTTGCGCTAGAGACAGACTGCGCAGACTGTAAACCGTGCTGGCCATTGGACAGTTGCTCGATCGTGGGCTAACCGTACTCAGACGCGTGGCATTGTTTGATTGAAATGTGCTTGGTCGTGTGCAGGCAGTTGCCACGTAGCGAGTAATTGATGGCATATAAGCCACGTAATAAATGTCATTTATTTTCAACAAATTTGATGGATCGTGCCACTTGAATAGCGCTAACTTCAGACTGCGCTCAGATCTGGTTGATAGATTGTGCTGGAGTTGGACAGCTGGACTGCGCTAGGGCTTGGCAGCTGGACCGCGCTAGGATTTGGACAGCTGTCCTAGAAGGTAGCGTGACACGAGAAACGAACAGACTCTTCATTTTTCGGGCTATCAGAAGATTTGATCTTCTTGTCAGGTAATGATGGCATTGCCACGTCAGCCTAGCACGCTCGGGCATTGGCACAGTTCAGGCTAGCGCAATTGATTTGTAGCACAGTCTGCCTACAGCGCAGTTCATTAAAGAGTGCTCAATTTTTGATTTCTCTGCCTATTTGATGGATGCAACTTGATTTTTAGGACTTACACACCTTGGCTTGGCTTGGCTTGGTTTAGTTGGTTTGAGATGAGAAGGGTTGGTATATAAACCAACTTATCTCTCTTCCTCTCTCTTTCTCTTCATTACTTCTCATTTAATTCTTCTTCTTCTATATTTACTCCTCCACCAAACCCTAGACAAGTGCAACTTGCTCCACAAAGGATTTAATTTTTATTGTTCTGTCTCCTTCCCTACATGATTCTAAGCATCTCTAAAACTTAAAATTTTTGGTTTTGATGGATAAATTTTTGTAGATCTAAGTTTTAACTTTTTTTTTGTTTTTCTTGGTTTTGATCTCTAAAAACTTGTTATTTCCAAAAAAAATAATGGTTCCATGTTGTGGATAATTCAATTCTATTCAATTTTGGCTTTTGAATCGCTTGATTTTGACTTATTTTGAAGAAGTTATTACATTTTTGTGTTCATGGGTTCCCACACATCATCGGTACTGCTGGGATGATGAACAGTACCCCACTCACCATGGGCAATTTTATCTGTGTGCGCTGCGCGTTTTGTGCACCGCACGCCCGCACGATTCGTCTGACGTGCGCCTGCGCGCCGTGCTCTCGCGCTCCGTATACCGTGGCCAATTTGGTACGCGAGCGCTGCATGTTTCTCATGCCATGTTCCTGCGCGCCGTGCATCTGCCTCCCGTGCATCATAGGTAGTTTAATCCGTGCACACTATGTGTTTCGCGTACCGTGCGCCCAGGCGATTCTTTTGCCACACGCATGCGATCCATATTCTCGTGCTCCGTGCGTCGTTCTCTTTCGCTCCGCGAGCCGTGGCCAATTTGGTCTGCACGTGATGCGCATTTCGTACGACGAGCAACCAGGCAATTCGTTCGCCACGAGCCTTGTGCCGTGCTCTCGCGCTCCGTGCGTCATGGCCAATTTGGTTCGCTCGCTATACGATTTGATTGCCGTGCACTTGTGCGTCATGCTCTCGTGCTCTGCACGTCGTGGTCAGTTTTACCCGTGTGCCAGCGAACGAATACATCTAAATGGCTGTTTTTGCCTGTTTAAGCTATTTTATAGCTAAAATCATGTAAAACTTAAAACATAAAAGTTGTAGATCTTCGTCTTGGCTTCAATAATATTCTTGTTTTACCTTAACTAGAGTTTGTATACGACTGATAGTTTCAATCACAGTTCTTGATCCTCTTTGCATGTTTTCTGTACTTGGCCTAAATTGCGACGACCTGACTTGATAATCTTGAGCTAGTAACTTGAACTTGAACTTGAACATGAGCTTAAACATGACAACATGATCCCATCTTGATAATCTTGATAGTGGTCCATCGAGGCACACTCTTGACAAGTACTCTTGATATGACAAGTAAACTTGACATGACGTGTGAAATCTTGATTGCTGTTGCCACAGCTATTCCTGTCTTACTAAGTGTAACCCTTATTTTGACTCTGTGGTTGATTTTTCTTGAGTGTGACTGTACAAGCTAACTGTCTTGTCTTGTATCATGTCTAGGACATGGATTCCTGGTTACCATGGTTAGGGATTCATAATAAATCTGACTAGGTTAACGACTAGATTGATCAAGTAGTTCACATAGAGAGATTTTCCAGTTACAGGCGATCCCGTTATCCCGGCCACACCTGTGACCTTGTAGCCTGCCGTCGAGTAGGATGCATTTCCAGCATAATGTTATGTGTTGCACTCTTTGTAAACTAAAAGTACCCTTAAATCTTGATAAACTCTTGTAACCCCCGTCTGGATAACCTGGATAGTCTGCAAGCTTGTGACTGTGCGAACATCTCAACTGTATCTTGTTCGTAATTAGGCCTGTGATAACCCTAATTAGCTAATGATAGCAAGCCGTAGGACTTGATTGGTCGTGCCTGAATGATTATCTCATAATTAACATGGAATTATATTCCACCTCTTATTTTTCTAATACAAGCTAGTATGTTCTTTAAAGCATGTCTTTTATGTTATTTAATTATATTCTTTTATCAGTTCTCTAATTCTTTATATGCTGGTTTTAGTTCATAAGTAGAGCCTCCATTGTGGTACTTGCTCTTTCTGGGTACTGACCAACTGGTTTTGTATGGCCAGATTTTGGAGTAGCACCCGAGGATCTACCAGCCTTACAGCTAGATGGTGAAAACTAGAAGTAATCATGGCAATGAGTAGGTTTTTTTTCTCTTCCATTCAATTGTAAATTATTCTTTTGAGACATTTAGCTGCCGAGCAAGTGTTAGCTCGTGTTGAAACTTAATTTCTGTTTGCCTAAGGGCTGTTACATGATTGGCAAATCCTAGGGTTGATCATGTATAACTTAACTATTGCTAGTTTTCGTATTTTGTACGACTAGCTTCATGATCATCTGAATATATAATATTTTGTATACCTTACTTTGTATGTCTGATGATCTAAATCTTGTAACATTTATTTTCTTGCTTGAGATTGAGACAGTAGGCTTGTTCATGACCATAAGAGACTGATAGCTTGTAGATAAACCCTCATGTATCTAGATAGCAGTGACCGTATTGCATGGTGGGTTGTACTTCAATATACGTAGCTGGATGTTCTGTCCCCCGCTCCGTAGTATTCTGGTTTTGGGGTGTGATACAGTTTAAGTGGTGGCCCATGCAGGTCTTATAAATCAAGATGTGTGAGGTTTTTACTAAATATATGTCTCAGCAGCATTCGTCCTTGATCTCTACTCGTGCTTTCTAATCTTCCTGAAACTTGACCTGATAAGGTGCTTTATCCTTGATCTATCTTGGTCCTTCCTTATTGTTCCCCATATCATTTTCTCCAGTGGCCTTGTTCCTGGTCCTACTGATCAGCCGGACGGAGCACCTCCTGTTAACCAGCAGTACCAAGTGAACCAGCAACAACCTGGGGACCAAGCCCAGCACTCAAGGGCAGCCTTCCGAGTCATGCCTTCCAGGGATCCAGAGCCATCAGTACAGCGAGCCCAACCTACAGAGCCTGAAAATAGAACCCTGAAGGGACTCATCCGGGACTTGCTTGTATCACAGGATTGTCGAGGTGGTGCTCTTGTCACGACCCGCACGCAGTGTAAGGTCACAAGAAGTGGGTACGTCCAGCCTACGCCGCAGTGTCGGTGATAGAACGTTGTCCTAGGTCACAACATCTAGCAATAACCATACCTGTACAATGATATACATTCCAAAAGGAGAACAATATAAAGGTACAACTCAACCACAGCATCTAAGATAGAATAAGGAGAAAAGATGTAAAGATAAGATAGAAGAAATATTGTCCAACCAGCAACAAATGAGAGTAAAAATCTGAATATACAAACATCTGTCAATATCCAGAAACTGAAAGTACATGAAATAAGACAACTAGTGAGAAGCTAGTCTAGAAGTCTAATCTAGTCAATAGGCAAGTCCTCGACAACTGTAGGATCCTCCTGAGGGTCCAAGTCACCAGTGTCATCTAAGCCTGTGCCATAATATGTAGGACAGAACTCCTTTTCATCACCTGTAATATTTTCAATAGTCTAATTAGGACGGGAACGAGCACAATACATCTCACGCAGTTCATATCTTGACAGAAAATATAAAGCATGTGATAGGCTAAGATACATGATACGCTGTAAGAAATAAGCATGAAAAGAAGAAAGAAACTGATAAACAAAGCTATCTATATATGATAATAGAGAACTGTAAGTGACTATGTGATTTAGAGTACAAGATAGACATGAACGACTTGATTTGCACATGATTATACTACTTTGGAATTGTTCACATGACTATTTCTACTCCTCCATGCCCCAATCAATACACAAAGATCTAGACAGTTTATGTTATTGTACATGAAAGTTTATATATGAAGCTCATGAGATCATGAGAGTACATGAGAGCACATGTGTATACATGAATAATAAGTGTCCACAAAATACATGATGTTCGTGAAAAGTATATGACACGATGTATTCGATGCACCCGAGGGGAATAACTGTTTGCCATGAAATATAAAAGAGCAGAACAATTATCGGAGGACTGGACTTTTACTTCACGTTACAAACTCGCTTGTACAAAGAAAGCCTAGGAACGAAAACCTAGGTACAGCAGTCTAAGTACAATTGTTTATTTTAGATTCTGGGGGGTGACGATAGAGGCTCGGGAAAGCGACGGCAGCTCTGCCTTACTCCTTGGACGATCGGTATGCAGCCTTGGCTCCAGAAGATTGCTCGGCGTTGAAGAAATGCTCTCTTTGCTCTCTCTCTGCTCTTTCTCTCCAAGTATTCTGGTGCTCTCTCTGATCTCGTAAAGTGCTCTCTTCTGTATGTATGCGTCTCTCTTGCAAGGGAATGGTACCCTACTATTTATAAGAATGGGGGGGGGCTTCATTAGGGTTCACAATGACTGCCCCTTAAAGTGGCGGCGGCCTATTAATCGGTTAATCTGGGCCATTAATTTTGAGTATAATGGATCTGGGCCATTTAATGTAGATTGTACCAAATCCTATCAGTAATTAATGCTGATTAGAAAAAATCTTCACGATGATGATCTGCTGATGTCTGCAAATCTGAATGAATAAATTTAATTCATTCTCCTGCCACGTATCCCAGATTATTGGGATTTAACCCAATCTTTGATTGCGGTAAATCTGGGAAATTGATTGGCTTGATGACACGTGTTCTAGGAGTTACTGAGCCGCATAAGGATTGAGCCGCATAAGGTTTGGCCACGTGTCAGGGCAGCTTGGGGAGTGGTCCCCGAATCTTCGAACTACATGATAGTCTGGACCATACAATGGGTAGTGAGCCGCATAGGGCTGACCCTTGTGAGCCGCATAGGGCTGATCCTTGTGAGCCGCATAGGGCTGCGTCTGCTTGAGCCGCATAGGACTGTCTCGATCTGGGCCGCATAGGACAACTTCAGCTTGAGCCGCATAGGGGGGTCTCCGCTCGAGCCGTATATGGCTGTCCACGTGTCTCAGCTGCGTGGCGTTTTCTGGATTATGTCAAAGATTTTCTCTGATTTTCTAGGATTCTGTCATTATGACAAAGTCATAATTATCTCTTTATGTCAGGCATGTCGTTTTGTCATAGTGGTCAGCCGCATGTCTTTGCTTCTGAGCCACATGTCTTTTCTTCTGATTTCCTAGGATTCTGTCATTAATACAGTACAGTGCGGAGGGGAGAATTGTTTGCAAGCCACATGTCTTTTCTTCTGAGCCACATGGGGGTCATAGAGCCGTATAGACTCGTTGAGCCGCATGGGTCTTCTGAGCCGCATGGTATTTTCTGGCCGCATGGCTCTTTTTTTATTATTTTTCATGCTTCTACAAGACCCCCTTCAAAGTTTTCAATTTGCAAAATTGAAATATTTTGAATAAGAAGCATGGCCGTGTGGAAGATCTTTCTAGCCGCATAGATGTCTTGGCCGCATAGATGTCTTTGGCCGCATGGAAGTTTCAGCCGCATGAACTTTCGAGCCGCAGAATTGTTTCAGCCGCGTGGATGGCTTAGCCGCAGAGACTTTTGAACCGCAGGGGTTGTTTCAGCCGCATGGATGGCTTAGCAACGGCGACTTTCGAACCGCATAGCTCCTTGCCACGTCATTATTGCCACGTATAGCAATCTTTTGTATTAAAAGTGCTGTTGATTTGCTGTCAGTCTGAAAGGCCACTTTTTGGTGCGGGATCCCAGGGGTTTGGCCTTTATTTTAGACGGCTTGCTTCGGTAACCGTTGGGTCGGTCCTCGTGTACGCACGGGGACCGAAATGTTTTGCTCTTGTTTTATAAATAAAGTTGGGTTCAGTCGGAGGGGTTTCTTTGCTTCCTCTTTCGTTCCAACTGTTGCTGTCTCGTCTTTCTTTCCTCATTTCCTTTCTCCGGTCGTTGGTCATGGCCCCCAAATCCTCTAAGGTTGCTTCTGCTGCTGCGAAGGACAAGAAGGCATCTTCCTCGTCAACCGTCGTGCCCGAAGTGCACCCTGATGTCCGTCATGCCCTTAATGGTAAGGGTTGTATTTGGATACTTTGAATCCTAAGAATCCATGGCTCTGTTGCATATCTATGCACAAGCCTTCACGTAAGTTCGACAATGATAGAGCCGCATATGCTGCATGACCCTCTCATATCTGAGCCGCATAGGAAATGCCCTATGTTTGAGCCGCATAAGAAGGATTTGAGTCTCTGGATATAAACCGCATGAAGTCTCCTTTGAACGGAATCGCATAAGCTTCTGACAGACTGATTCGCATAGCATTTAGCGCTGCAAAAACTCTTCCGCTTAGAACCGCATATGTTCAATTGATCCGCATAAGCTATCGAACCAATGTTATATAGAATTTCCGATTGCTTTGGGCCGCATGAGGCTGTGTTGGCCGAACCTCATAATCTCCCTTGGGGTCGTGCCATTTGGAACTTAATTGAGTTTGAGCCGCATAGGGCTTCATTTGATCTGAGCCACATAGGCTCGCCGGAACTTGAGTTCAGTAACCGTCTTTTAATCCTATTTTTTTTTGTCCTTTTTCAGTGAACCTCCCAACCAACCCAGCAGGAGAACTTCTTGTGGGTTCAGCTCAGTTTGCCGTGGGCGTGCGGCTCGATGGCTTAATCCGACATATAGTGGATCAGCTTCCCACTAATGATCCTAGGGAGAGGGTGGCTGTCATTAACAACCAGCCTTTCCATTTTCTTTGTTCCATGATAGATTCAGGAAAGCTGGACGGAGAATATCTGAAACCGGCTTTTCTCTTTGGAGATGCCTTTTCCATAAAGAACTCCCGATTGTTGGATGTTTCCAAGAACTGGAATTTTTCTGCAGATGGAGTGGAGATCCACATCCCCGAGATGGAGCGGCATTATCCCTCTCATGGTTTAACATGGTACCGTTAGGCAGGACAATGGTGGGCTCCCTGACTCCCACCCGATCGGGAATGTTTGTGGGCAACATCCACTATAACAGGCGCACGGGTTCAGCATGTGTGGGCAAGGATTCAGTTAGTCGGAATGTGATGGGACTGCTCCTTGGCACTTTTGTAAACATGACAAGACCTAACTTTACTTTCACTCGAGCTGATACCTTTCTGAATCAGCTCGCTCGTAAGAGGTCTTATCCCGTGGGCAGGTTGTCGCTGCTGAATTAGATAAACCCCATTCCCACATGGGCTAATCTTACCTCATGGATCTTGAGGAATTATGGAGAATCCTTTCAGGAAATTGACCTCTACTACGCCATCCGGGGCACCTGTTACGGGTTGCCCATTAATAAGCCTTTGTTCATGGCTCTTTTGGAGCTGTATAACCGGCTTACAGGGACTTTCTTCGTCCCCGGGGGAGAGCTGGGGATTGCTCTCCATAAGATGCATGCTGTTTCTAAGCTGCCGTGGGGAAGCGAGGCCTTTGAAGTATATACCCCGACGAACGAGGAATTCGATGACCTGGATCGACAATTTCCTGGTTTCGTTGCCGTGTACCGAGAACTGTTGTGCCATCATAGCATCTGCCACCAGATGGCTATCAAGAAAGAAAATAACTCAGAAGGGAATGCCCCTCATACCACGGCCTGGGTTGCGTATCTTTTCAAGTTACGTCCCTCCGACCGAGTTTCGTCTCGAGGTCCTCAAACCCCGGAGGAGGTGAAGGACATGATGTTGAAGGCCAAAAGGTCAAGGTCTACCCGTGACAGGTTTGGGAGCCGTACTGATTCCCTCAGTTACTTCCACTACGGTACCCGGGAAATGTCCGATAAAGCGATCTTAGCCGGGTTCTTGATGGTGTGGCTACGCAATTGCGTAGTCTCGGGCGGCGCAGGTTCTATGGAAAGGATCATCTGCCATTTCATTCTCCCTGCTGTGAAGTTGGTCTTCAAGGTAAGACTGGCCTTTCTCCCGGCTATGGTGTGTAGTATACACCACGGCCTCCGTGCCTTTTCATCCAAAGTCATTGCTCGTGAGACGACGCTGGACTTTGAACGGATAGAATTACCATACCACTACCTCATGGGGTGGTTATTAATGCACTATCGGTCGTTGATGAGGCCAGAAACCGAAAAAGATGTTACTACTGACGATGCCTTCATTTTTCGATACCGTCATCAGCCTTGGGAACACGATACCATGCCAACCTGTCGGAGGGCGTTGGCGAAAGTTGACGGGCCCAAGTTCTTTGTCTCTCTTCCACAATTTACCCCCAGAGAAGTGAAGGGAGTATATGTCGACGGCGTTGATCCTTCCCAACTTTTATCTGAGAAGATGCTTCTTTGGCTGCACAACATCCGCCCTGCGCACCTGGTGTATCGTTACCGAAATAACGTATACCTGGAGCCTTATCTTCCAAATAGATTTTCTCGTCAATTCGGGTATAGTCAATTGTTCCTGGATTGTCCTAGCGCTTGCTTGAGCTTTGAGGGCAGTGTACTCGATGGTGTCCGGGCTTAGCATTATTACAATGCGGTCCATACCCGGGCCGGCTTCTCGGTCTCCGATGCCAAGGCGGCAGGAGATATTTTGTATATAGCGGCCTTTTATCATGTCGCAGCGAGCAAGCCTCCTGTCGATTTTGATATAAATACTAGCTACATTGCTGGCACTGGTTTGGCTGAGAAGCCAGAGGGATCCAAAAAGAGGAAGAGGGGGGCGAACAGGGTTCCTGTGCCGGACTCAGAGTCCACTATGGCGGACAAGGAGGATGATGAACAAGATGCCGATGACTCGTCGCATTCTTCGGACGAGAAAGTTGGAAATCAGCCCCCTATTATGCCAGATGAAAGGACGACGGGTCAGCCGTCTACTTGGTCTGACGAGGTGGTGGAGGATCAACCATCTGCAGTGCCTGGCCCTTCGCGTAAACGCAGCAGGCGCGTGATTATCGATGATGATCGAACCTACTCCATAAAGCACGCTGTGGTAAGATGTCACAGGCTGTTTATTGATGATGTTGACGTTGTTCCTGAGGTGATTTGAGTTTCAACTATCTCCTTTCTTCTTCTTCTATGTTATGGCCTAATCGTTTTTTCTTTTGCTCTTTATAGGCGTCAGATGAGTTCGCTTCTCAGGACCCGATTACCGAGGCTGATCCAGTCCTGTCCCATTTGGTCAGTGATATGTGCACTGCTATCATTGCTGCTGGGGTTCTTCCTGTTGCGGTCGAGGATTCCTACCTTGCTGGGACCTAAACTCAGGGGGATGGGGGTTTTACTGTGCCCGTCCCTGAGACATCTGAACCCCAATAGGATGACACTATCCTGGCCGGCTCCCTTTCAGGGATGGCCGTGACAGAGAAACAGTTGAATTCGGATCAGAAGCTGTGGGTGGGGAAATTACGCCGGCTGTGAACGAGCCACAGCCTCCATGCTCTTCCCCTGGTAATACAAGTCAAACCATAACTCGTGAATAAGCCTATGTACTCCGTCATCCTATCCTTCAGATTATGTCGATTAATGGTTGCTTTGGATGTTCAGGTCCCAACCCTTTATTGCCAGTGATGGACATTGCTGGGGCGGACCCTACCGGAGAGGGTCAGGCGGAACCTCCCTGTATCGAGGGGCCTCCATCTGGGTCGAGTTCGGGGGCCCAGGTAGCAGTAGAGCTGGGACAAGGGACGATGCTCCCTGCGCCCTCTTCTGCGAATGTAGTTTCGGGGGTTGACCTTTCCTCCCTGCCGAGCATCCAGGCTCTACGGACGGCGGAAGAGGAGCTCGCCGCCATTCAAGCATCTTTTCGTACGAAATTTGCTTCCTTGGTGGCGGGGGCGGTAACTTCTGCGGCTACTCCTTCGGTACTATCTGCCACCCTCCCTCTGACGCCGTCCTCTACAGAGGTTTTGGATGAAGTTTCCCGGGATGTGGTCGACAGTTTCCACCGCCACCTAAAGAGGGGGATCGAGGCAGCTGTGGAAAGGGGGACTCCTTTTACTCTGGCCCGTCGATGTGCCAGTGGCCAGATTAATATCCTTAGGACACTCCCTGGTGGAGGGGAACTGGCCGCGCTTCTGGAGCCTAAGTTGTTAGAAGCTGATCGTCTCGTAGCCCAGTTTCGCCTGCTGCAACAGGCTGATTTACCCGCGGTCATAAATCAAGAGCGCAACTTCCTCGTTACCGCGGTGGAGAAGGTGATGGCTGCCCGTGAATCGCTCAAGCCGGCTATTTTGAAGGACCACCGGGATTTGACTCGGTTGTATGATCAGTGGAACCGTCGGATTGAAGATTGCGCGGCCCGGGAAGCGGCTGCCTCCCGTAGGGTAACCGACACCCGGGAACAAATCCTCGAGCTCCAAAGAAAGCTGGCCTTCTTGGAGTTCGAGTTGGAAACTGCTTGTACTGAGAAAGGGATTGCCATCCAGGAGGCTGACAAATTTAGCAGGGCTTCTGCCAATCTAGAACTTGCCCTGAAGAAAATAGAGAACGACTGGCAGGCGTATATGTATTTGAATGATGCGGAGCAAGTATCCCAAGCGGCCGAGCGCCGAGCTAAACAGAGGCTTGAGCGGGGGACCGCCTTGGTGAGAAGCCGACTCCTGGAGTTGTGTAATGCTGAGCTATAGTCGGCATTTTCTTCTTGTTTTGTTCCTGTTTTCTTTTTGAAAGGGACGTGGTCCCAAAAGATATAATACTTTTTTCTTCTTTCAAATAAAGAGTACTTTCCATTCTACCCTTCATTTGCATTGCTTGTTGTGCCTGTGATATTGTGGTGATGTTTGTCCCGCATGGGGGACTTGTTTCTGGACCTGTTACCCATGGCATACCTTGGTTTTAGGTACAGGTAACAAGTTTAACTGTGGGTACTTAGAATAGTCCCACGGCAAGGTAGTCGTAGACGTTACCAGTAACGGAATATAGAATGCCATGGAGCAGCTGGGCTCTCAGGACATGATGAGGAATAGTGGGCCTGTACTAAGGGACTTAGCAGAGGACATTTGTGGACCTATTACCCTTGGCGTACCACTACTTAGGATACGGATAATAGGGTGAAGGGGGACCAACATACTTACTCAGAGGTTATGAGGACATGGCAAGTATGAGGGTTTTGTCGTAGAGTTTTCCTACTCAGAGGTAGTAGGGACATGGTAGGAGTGGACACAACGGATGATATTCGTGGTCAACAGGGGACATTTGTGGTCAACAGAGGACATTTGTGGACCTATTATCCTTGTCGTATGTAACACCCAGTTTTCCAGATAAGGGTAATTTTAAAATTTTGTATTTTAATTTATTTAATTATGGTATTTAAAATTTTATATGATTTTTATTGATTTTAATTATTTTAAAAACTATTTTAAAACATGACTTATGAATTGGTGTCTTGCTAGTGTTTTGTTTATCATTTCTAGATTGAGGGATATTTTAGTTATTTTTGTAATTTTGGGAATTATTTGGAATTATTATGTATTATTTAGAATCATTAGAATTTATATGATTTTTAGAGATTTTTAGTATAATTGATTTTGGTGTTTTAGTTGACTTTGACTTATGTTGACTTTTGAGACTAACCTAGTGGCTAACCTAGGTCATGACTATGTGATTAGGATATGGAACCCTAGGTTGACTTAAGTTAGTGATAATTAAACCATAGAATTAATCTGGTGAAAATAGGATTTAAATTGTTTAAGGAATGGCTTGTGATTTCACAAGTCATGACTTGTGACTTAAGGCTTAATAGCCCATAGGCCCACACCATAAACCAACCCTAACCCTAATCAACCCATGGCAGCCATCTAGGGCTATTTCTCCCTATAAATAATCTCTTCATTTAGGGTTCTTGCCTCTTTATTGAGTTTCAACATTTTAAAGAAGGAAAGGTATAGGAATCTTCCTCAAGCCCTAGTTTCTTTGTTTTAATTCCTTTTTCCCTCTAGTCTTTTGCATTAGTTCCTAATCCACCTCTACTTGCTGTCCATGGAGAGGAATCTCAGGTTTGGACCAATTTGGAGTACTTGGCCATCAAGGAGAAAACCCCCTTTTTGAAGCTTTTTCATGCAAATTGCACATATAGGTAACTTCCTATTCCTTCTATAGATTTTTGTTTTCTTTGTATGGATAGGAAGCCCTAGGTGTCCCCTAGCCGTAGGTATTGGTTTTGTGTCGATTCGTGTCCATTTGGTGTTCGTATCGGACACGTATCATGTTATGTGTGCATGTGTTTGATGAAATGTCACAAAGAATTTTATTTTTGATTTTTGAAAAACTAATTACATGGGATTATAGATATATGTGTGTATGCAATATTTCATGAAGACTGAGCACGGATTCAAGTCGTATCCGTGTCCGAATCGGATACGAACTCACTGCACGACGTACGTGCACAGTCCCCTGCTCACGCACCCTTCATGTTAGCTGCACACGCCACGTGGACAGCTGCAATTTGGCGTGAGGATGGGGGCAGTGACTGCCAGTACACCCCCCGAGTTTGACACGAGATCGTGTCGTATCGAGGGAGCACGGACACGCGTATTGGGATTTCACTGCGCAGTATCAGTCGAGAAATTACGTCTGATACGCCCTTGTTACATGGACATGACACGTCTCCGACCCGATTCAGGGTGATGACACCCTAGACCTATCCCTGGAAACCCTTATACGCAAGCACGGGACACGAGTAGCTCTGTGTCGCGAGCACGAGGTTTCGTCCTCACTGCACGACACGGCTGTGCCTGGTTCTGTATACTAGGATGTTTTGTTGATTGGACACGATTTGTGTCTAGTTTCCTGGACACAAAGACACCCCAAGACATGTGTACACATGCTTATTTAATTACCAACTCTTAGTTTATAACATTAATGTGTTTTGTTTATTCAATTTTGAAATTCCCATTTTAACTGATACATGCATTCAACCTCTAAATTCCTGAGTTTAAATTCCATTTCAAACTGTTGATTAATGATTTAATATGTCATATTGGATCCTGGACACATGTAATAGCTACTGTTAGTTTGATTTATGTGCTAAGATTTGGTTTTGCATTTCTAAATGGGATTTGGATATTGGTTTGGATTTCGAAATGGACTGACACACACAGTCCCTAAATAAAATTTCTGGAATTAATTTCCTTCCTTTAAACTGAAATTTGAATGATAAATTCACTGTTAATTCTCATACATTGCAGTAGTTGTTTTGGTTGATGGAATGATGGATTGGTTACCAATTTTCTGTCAACTGTTTCAAGTTAACTGTCATAGGATTTCACTTATCAACTGTTTTGATTCCCTGTTAAGGCTTAGTTTGTAAAATCATTTCCATGTTAAATTTCTGAAACATTTTGTTATTTCCTGGTATTAAATTCACTGTTAATTGGGTTTCACATTTGAGTTAACTGATTAGATTGATATTGCCATGAGAATAGGTTTTAGGAGAATGTCTCATTGCCTGTTAAATGCTACTCTTTGTATATTGGGTTTACTGTCATTTTAAACCCTTACACACACACACAAAGATATTTACACTCCTTAAATTCCTGAATTCCCATTGACAGATGTTAACTCAAGTTCATTCATTCACTCACTTACTACCTATGTATCATGCACACACACACACATGCCTGCTGTCCCTAACCAGCCTAAACTTAGTCCTAAACCTGTCCAGATTTTAGCCTTGTATAACCACTCAAACATAGCTCCAATAACAGCCATGTTAACATGCCCACATTGCTGTTCTAAACAGCCTTAATGGCAGTCCATTGCATCCCAAGCACAGCCCCTTTACTTGTCCCAAAACATGTCCCCAATTCCAGTCCTCTAACAGCCCCCTTTGTTGCCCTTATTGCTGTCCACGTATAGTCCTATAGTAGCTCCAAACTCAGTCCTTAACATACCCAAACCAGTCCTTGCTCACTCACCCCAAAAATTTGAGTTTACACACACACACATTCATGTAACTTCACACACACATGTGCCTAAAATCTGAGAACACGTGTTCAGTCATTCCTGCACACTATTTTACACTGCCTACATTCCTTAATACCCACTGCATACATGTCCTACACATATAGAAACTGAGAATTACTGTTTTGTGAGAATATTGGACTGTTATATGAAGTCTAAGATTTGCTTTACCTGTCATATTTCCTGGAAATTAGTTTCCATTCCATTTTTGTACTGTATACATAACACACTGCTGTAGAGTTGATTGATTTCCTTTTTCCTGAAATCTGATTTTGTATTGTGATGTTTGAACTCAAAAGAAACTGGGTTGATGCAACCTGGGCATGTTCCCCATTATCACTGTCAATTTCATGTCCTAAAAATCTGAGAATACTAATTGGTTTTCGGGGTAACAGGATTCATTAGTTGGATAGACTTTACTGTCAATTGATGATAACTGTCAAATCCTGAAAGTTCCTTTCCCTCTCTAAGCTGAATTCCCTCTGGTAGTTCACTATCACAACACACCCACATGAGAAAATTGAGGATAGATTAGGAAATTGGTTTTAATTCATTTTGCACTGAATACCTGTGTTTGGATTTTTACATGCCTGATTGATATTCAAGTAAAACCTGAAATCTGGAACCCTATTTTGTTCACTGTTTTCTTTCTGTTATTAATTGCAATGATTGAGACATCTATCTAAACTCTATACACAAACTGGAAATCGAATTCCTGAGTCACACCGAGTTATCCTCAGTTCTTTACATGTTGAATTGTTAGTTTAACAAATGCTTTAACTGCTAACTGTTATCTAAATGTTACTGTCAATATGATTTCATATAAACTGTCAACCTCATATGTATTTCCTGTCACACTACACTAGCTAAACACATTCAACACTCTCACACATCCCCTACACACACACAATCTCATGTAACTAACACACTATGGCCTATATCCCATGTACTATGCCACACCCTCACAACACTACACATAGACACATACTCTAGTATAGACACTCACATTGCCATGCTATGTCCTTTCCCCATCTCTTTATGGATACAATATATATATTTCTATTTATGTTTTGAGCCCATATATATATATATATATATATATATATATATATATATATATATATATATATATATTATATATATATATATATATATATATATATATAAAATATATATATATATATATATATATATATATATATATATATATATATATATATGAGATGGTTCCTAATGAATAGAAATTATAACCAAATGTAATGTATATAGATATGTATATGTCTCTATGTGACCCTGAATGCCAAGTTGAGTATGTATTCATGGTAGGGTTAGATGACTTGTTGACTTTATAGTGAATGTGTCAGTGCTGGCTTGGCTTAGGCTTGAATAGCCTTGAAATGGTATGTACTAGCTAGTATAAGCTTGTGTGTCCTAGTATAGACTAAGCTAGACTTGTTCAGACTAGTTTAGACTTGTTGGACCTAGTTTGACCTAGTTTGACTAGTGTGGTTGACTAGAGTTGACCAAGTGTTGACTTTAGTCTAGTTTGACCTAGACAGCATGCAGATGCATTGTAGATTACTATTATCATCTCATGTATACATCTTGACATGTGTTGCTCTAACTAGGAGTCAGGTATCTCATCTCGGACAGTACATTTACTTCAGACATTCAGATACGAGGCGAGTACATTCTCTGATCATTTCATATCCTGCTTAGAATTATTTTTCCTGCATTAAATTACTTTACTTGATACAGTCACGTTGGTCACACGGATTAGTAGAATATGGATCCCTTCCTGAGATGTTATCCCTTCAGGGAGCATCGGGTACTCTATGTTCTGTGCGTTTCACTTACATAGCGTATCATATGCTTCTTTGGTTCTTTGATCACTTGTGACATATACCCATATGATCACAGAGTCTTCTTTGAATCGTTATCCCATTTGTGGGACTACTATGTACCATCCTTCGGGGGTACCCTTCGGGGACATATCACCCTTTGGGGGCTTATCACCTTTCGGAGGCTTATCACCCTTTGGGGGCATATCACCCTTTGGGGGCTTATCACCTTTCGGAGGCTTATCACCCTTTGGGGGCATATCACCCTTTGGGGGCTTATCACCTTTCGGAGGCTTACCACCCTTCGGGTGCTGTTACATAGAATCATAACATAACCTGGTTGGATCCTTGTGTATTAATTGGGGGTACGGAGGAGTATAAATAGCCATGTGAACAATTCCAAAGTAGAATAGCCATGTACGCCTCTTTAGTATTGCCATGTACAAATCAAGCCGTTCACATGTCGACTTTGTGCTCTAAATCACTAGTCACTGGTAGATCTTTACTTATAGTAGATATTTCTTTTACAGTTCTCTCTTTGTTTACATACTGCATTTCCTTCAGTATCTATATCTTACTTTACTGCATGATTATATTTTCGAACCTGCTATGAACTGTTGAGATGTACTGTGCTCGCTCCCGTCCTGAGTGGACCTGTTGAAAATTTTACAGAGGATGATGAGGAACCCTGCACCCTTACTTGGAGCTTGCCTAGTTGGCACTCGCGACCTGGACCCCTTGGGAGGTTCAGGCAGCTGCTCAGGATGATACCTTGCATAGTGTAGATAGCTTAGATTGTTCCTTTTTTTTATGTTTAGCTGTTGTCTTTATTTTCAGAGTTGTATATTTTAGAGATGTTGAGACTTTGTTATTTCTTCCTGTTGTACCTCAGTTGAGGATTCTCTTATCTATTTTATCGTGCCTTATTCTATCTCTAGATTGTGATTGAGTTGTACCTTGGCCTCCTTATGGAGAGCATTCATATTATGTTAGTTATAGTTCATGACCTAGAACAGCGTTCTACCGCCGGCACTGCGGCGTAGGCTGGGCGTTGTTACGCTCTCGTACCCTCACAGTGGGTGCGGGTCGTGACACGTTTTTAGTGGTGGCCCATGCAGGTCGAGTTTGTGTAGTGGTATTCGAACTAGAGTACCACTACAGCCTGCAGTAGGATTAGGATATTTTGAGGTACTCAATCACATTAGGAAAAACTCTTAATCAGATTCCTTTTTATCCAATTGCTGCTTATTGATTTTCCTTGAATATAAACTATCCTCCCTTGATTTTTCGCTTCATTCTCAGTAATTGCTTCTTGTTTTGATCTGTCTTCATGATGGTTATGAAGACACGATCTCATCGCTTCGGTTCGGGAGATACTATCGAGAGGTTGGCCACCTCTCGTCCTGTTCATCAGGGCCTCGAGACCGTAGCTTCTGTTGAGCCGACTCAGGTCGGCATTTCTGTTATATTGAAGGTGCACCTCTGTCTGTATGGAGACTTTTCTCGTCATTTCTGATTCTCTCAGCAGCAGCGGTTCATGCAGCATCAGCAGCAGATCAGAGGAAACCAGCAGGGTGAGCTATCGTCAGGACTGTCAAGGATGCACAGACCATTGGAGACCTTGCTGCAAGTTCCGTTCTTCTTGATCCCATTCCCAAAATTGTCTTTTATAACTACCTTGAAATCCGATTCCATCTGTTCCTTGCTGATTGATTAATTTTGTCATGTTATTCTTTTGTTATGTTTGTTTTTTTTCTTTTGAGAAAATCATATGGGCTAGGTCACCTAAATCATGGGATCTAAAATCTTTGATAGTCGTGATAGTTGGCATAGTGAGGACACGTAGTCAGACTTTGGATGTATTTCTCGGGTATGGAAATTTAAGGTTTTCGCCGTCGCATGCGACAATACGAAAATTTTAAATACCATGAACCTAGCGGTACGTACCTTAGTCAAGGAATCTGTGATTATCGTAGCCCTGCTCACTAGCACGACGAAGATTCTGAGTATCATGATTTTGGACAGACGCATATGATTATCTGACGGTATGTTTGAGATTTTGATTGTGGGGTGTTTGACCTAGAAGGACTACTACCATCTTAATTTCGAGGACAAAATTTTTATAAGGTGGGTAGGATTGTAACACCCAGTTTTCCAGATGAGGGTAATTTTAAAATTTTATATTTTAATTTATTTAATTATGGTATTTAAAATTTTATATAATTTTTATTGATTTTAATTATTTTAAAAACTATTTTAAAACATGACTTATGAATTGGTGTCTTGCTAGTGTTTTGTTTATCATTTCTAGATTGAGGGGTATTTTAGTCATTTTTGTAATTTTGGGAATTATTTGGAATTATTATGTATTATTTAGAATCATTAGAATTTATATGATTTTTAGAGATTTTTAGTATAATTGATTTTGGTGTTTTAGTTGACTTTGACTTATGTTGACTTTTGAGACTAACCTAGTGGCTAACCTAGGTCATGACTATGTGATTAGGATATGGAACCCTAGGTTGACTTAAGTTAGTGATAATTAAACCATAGAATTAATTTGGTGGAAATAGGATTTAAATTGTTTAAGGAATGGCTTGTGATTTCACAAGTCATGACTTGTGACTTAAGGCTTAATAGCCCATAGGCCCACACCATGAACCAACCCTAACCCTAATCAACCTATGGCAGCCACCTAGGGCTATTTCCCCTATAAATAATCTCTTCATTTAGGGTTCTTGCCTCTTTATTGAGTTTCAACATTTTGAAGAAGGAAAGGTATAGGAATCTTCCTCAAGCCCTAGTTTCTTTGTTTTAATTCCTTTTTCCCTCTAGTCTTTTGCATTAGTTCCTAATCCACCACTACTTGCTGTCCATGGAGAGGAATCTCAGGTTTGGACCAATTTGGAGCCCTTGGCCATCAAGGAGAAAACCCCATTTTTGAAGCTTTTTTATGCAAATTGCACATATAGGTAACTTACTATTCCTTCCATAGATTTTTGTTTTCTTTGCATGGATAGGAAGCCCTAGGTGTCCCCTAGCCGTAGGTATTGGTTTTGTGTCGATTCGTGTCCGTTTGGTGTTCGTATCGGATACGTATCATGTTATGTGTGCATGTGTTTGATGAAATGTCACAAAGGATTTTATTTTTGAATTTTGAAAAACTAATTACATGGGATTATAGATCTATGTGTGTATGCAATATTTCATGAAGACGGAGCACAGATTCGAGTCGTGTCCGTGTCCGAATCGGACACGAACTCACTATACGACGCACGTGCACAGTCCCCTGCTCACGCACCCCTCGTGTTCGCTGCACACACCACGTGGACAGCTGCAATTTGGCGTGAGGATGGGGGCAGTGACTGCCAGTGCACCCCCCGAGTTTGACACAAGATCGTGTCGTATCGAGGGAGCATGGACACGCGCATTGGGATTTTACTGCGCAGTATCAGTCGAGAAATTACGTCTGATACGCCCTTGTTACATGGATACGACACGTCCCCGACCCGATTCAGGGTGATGACACCCTAGAACTATCCCTGGCGAACCCTTATGCACAAGCACGGGACACGAGTAGCTCTGTGTCGCGAGCACGAGGTTTCGTCCTCACTGCACGACACGGCTGTGCCTGGTTCTGTATACTAGGATGTTTTGTTGATTGGACATGATTTGTGTCCAGTTTCCTGGACACAAAGACACCCCAAGACACGTGTACACATGCTTATTTAATTACCAACTCTTAGTTTATAACATTAATGTGTTTTGTTTGTTCAATTTCGAAATTCCCATTTTAACTGATACATGCATTCAACCTCTAAATTCCTGAGTTTAAATTCCATTTCAAACTGTTGATTAATGATTCAATTTGTCATATTAGATCCTGGACACATGTAATAGTTACTGTTAGTTTGATTTACGTGTTAAGATTTGGTTTTGCATTTCTAAATGGGATTTGGATATTGGTTTGGATTTCGAAATGGACTGACACACACAGTCCCTAAATAAAATTTCTGGAATTAATTTCCTTCCTTTAAACTGAAATTTGAATGATAAATTCACTGTTAATTCTCATACATTGCAGTAGTTGTTTTGGTTGATGGAATGATGGATTGGTTACCAATTTCCTGTCAACTGTTTCAAGTTAACTGTCATAGGATTTCACTTATCAACTGTTTTGATTCCCTGTTAAGGCTTAGTTTGTAAAATCATTTCCATGTTAAATTTTTGAAACATTTTGTTATTTCCTGGTGTTAAATTCACTGTTAATTGGGTTTCACATTTGAGTTAACTGATTAGATTGATATTGTCATGAGAATAGGTTTCAGGGGAATGTCTCATTGCCTGTTAAATGCTACTCTTTGTATATTGGGTTCACTGTCATTTTAAACCCTTACACACACACACAAAGATATTTACACTCCTTAAATTCCTGAATTCCTATTGACAGATGTTAACTCAAGTTCATTCATTCACTCACTCACTACCTATGTATCATGCACACACACACACACACACACACACACACACACACATGTCTTCTGTCCCTAACCAACCTAAACTTAGTCCTAAACCTGTCCAGATTTCAGCCTTGTATAACCACTCAAACATAGCTCCAATAACAGCCATATTAACATGCCCACATTGCTGTTCTAAACAGCCTTAATGGCAGTCCATTGCATCCCAAGCACAGCCCATTTACTTGTCCTAAAACTTGTCCCCAATTCCAGTCCTCTAACAGCCCCCTTTGCTGCCCTTATTACTGTCCACGTATAGTCCTATACTAGCTCCAAACTCAGTCCTTAACATACCCAAACCAGTCCTTGCTCACTCACCCCAAAAATCTGAGTTTACACACACACACATTCATGTAACTTCACACACACATGTGCCTAAAATCTGAGAACACGTGTTCAGTCATTCCTGCACACTATTTTACACTGCCTACATTCCTTAATACCCACTGCATACATGTCCTACATATATAAAACTGAAAATTATTGTTTTGTGAGAATATTGGACTGTTATGTGAAGTCTGAGATTTGCTTTACCTGTCATATTTCCTGGAAATTAGTTTCCATTTCATTTTTGCACTGTATACATAAAACACAGCTGTAGAGTTGATTGATTTCCTTTTTCCTAAAATCTGATATTGCATTGTGATGTTTGAACTCAAAAGAAAACTGGGTTGATGCAACCTGGGCATGTTCCCCATTATCACTGTCAATTTCATATCCTAAAAATCTGAGAATACTAATTGGTTTTCGGGGAAATAGGATTCATTAGTTGGATAGACTTTACTGTCAATTGATGATAACTGTCAAATCCTGAAAGTTTCTTTCCCTCTCTAAGCTGAATTCCCTCTGGTAGTTCACTGTCACAACACACCCACATGAGGAAATTGAGGATAGATTAGGAAATTGGTTTTGATTCATTTTGCACTGAATACCTGTGTTTGGATTTTTACATGCCTAATTGATATTCAAGTAAAACCTGAAATCTGGAATGCTATTTTGTTCACTGTTTTCTTCCTGTTATTAATTGCAATGACTGAGACATCTATCTAAACTCTATACACACACTGGAAACAGAATTCCTGAGTCACACTGAGTTATCCTCAGTTCTTTACATGTTGAATTGTTAGTTTAACAAATGCTTTAACTGCTAACTGTTATCTAAATGTTATTGTCAATATGATTTCATATAAACTATCAACCTCATATGTATTTCCTGTCGCACTACACTAGCTAAACACATTCAACACTCTCACACATCTCCTAGACACACACAATCTCATGTAACTAACACACTATGGCCTATATCCCATGTACTATGCCACACCCTCACAACACTACACATAGACACATACTCTAGTATAGACACTCACATTGCCATGATATGTCCTTTCCCCCTCTCTTTGTGGATACAATATATATATTTCTATTTATGTTTTGAGCCCATATATATATGAGATGGTTCCTAATGAATAGAAATTATAACCAAATGTAATATATATAGATATGTATATGTCTCTATGTGACCCTGAATGCCAAGTTGAGTATGTATTCATGGTAGGGTTAGATGACTTGTTGACTTTATAGTGAATGTGTCTGTGCTAGCTTGGCTTAGGCTTGAATAGCCTTGAAATGGTATGTACTAGCTAGTATAAGCTTGTGTGTCCTAGTATAGACTAAGCTAGACTTGCTTAGACTAGTTTAGATTATTGGACCTAGTTTGACCTAGTTTGACTAGTATGGTTGACTAGAGTTGACCAAATGTTGCCTTTAGTCTAGTTTGACCTAGACTGCATGCAGATGCATTGTAGATTACTATTATCATCCCATGTATACATCTTAACATATTTTGCTCTAACTAGGAGTCAGGTATCTCATCTCGGACAGTACATTTACTTCAGACATTCAGATACGAGGCGAGTACATTCTCTGATTATTTCATATTCTGCTTAGAATTATTTTTCCTGCATTAAATTACTTTACTTGATACTGTCACGTTGGTCACACGGATTAGTACAATATGGATACCTCCCTGAGATGTTATCCCTTCAGGGAGCATCGGGTACTCTATGTTCTGTGCGTTTCACTTACATAGCGTATCATATGCTTCTTTGGTTCTTTGATCACTTGTGACATATACCCATATGATCACAGAGTCTTCTTTGAATCCTTATCCCATTTGTGGTACTACTATATACCACCCTTCGGGGGCATATCACCCTTTGGGGGCTTATCACCTTTCGGAGGCTTATCACCCTTTGGGGGCATATCACCCTTTGGAGACTTATCACCTTTCGAAGGCTTATCACCCTTTGGGGGCATATCACCCTTTGGGGGCTTATCACCTTTCGGAGACTTACCACCCTTCGGGGGCTGTTACATAGAATCATAACATAACCTGGTTGGATCCTTGTGTATTAATTGGGGGTAAGGGAGAGTATAAATAGCCATGTGAACAATTCCAAAGTAGAATAGCCATGTACGCCTCTTTAATATAGCCATGTACAAATCAAGCCGTTCACATGTCGACTTTGTGCTCTAAATCACTAGTCACTGGTAGCTCTTTACTTATAGTAGATATTTCTTTTACAGTTCTCTCTCTGTTTACATACTGCATTTTTTTTAGTATCTATATCTTACTTTACTGCATGATTATATTTTCTAACCTGCTATGAACTGTTGAGATGTACTGTGCTCGCTTCCGTCCTGACTGGACCTGTTGAAAATTTTACAGAGGATGATGAGGAACCCTGCACCCTTACTTGGAGCTTGCCTAGTTGACACTCGCGACCTGGACCCCTGGAGAGGTTCAGGCAGCTGCTCAGGATGATCTTTTTTTTATGTTTAGCTGTTGTCTTTATTTTCAGAGTTGTATATTTTAGAGATGTTGAGACTTTGTTATTTCTTCCTGTTGTACCTCAGTTGAGGATTCTCTTATCTATTTTATCGTGCCTTATTCTATCTCTAGATTATGATTGAGTTGTACCTCTGTGTTGGCCTCCTTATGGAGAGCATTCATATTATGTTAGTTATAGTTCATGACCTAGAACAGCGTTCTACCGCCAATACTGCGGCGTAGGCTGGGCGTTGTTACGCTCTCGTACCCTCATAGTTGGTGCGGGTCGTGACATCGTACTCTGGTTGTGGGTACAGATAATAGGTTGAAAGGGAATCGACATACTTACTCAGAGGTAATGAGAACATGGAATGTGTGAAGGTTTCTTCTACGGAGCCTTCCCACTCAGAGGAAATGAGGACATGGCAGGAGTGGGCTCAATGAAGAGGGGGTACATAGAACGACTCAGAGGTAATGAGGACATGGAAGTTCTATGCAGGGGGTAATTTGTTTTTGGCGGAGGCGAAACGACTCAGAGGTAATGAGGACATGGCCGTTTTGGTAATTTGTGGATTGATTACCCTTTTTGTGCACTGTGAGTGCGGGTATTAGATCATGAGAGAGGATCTCTTCCAGGAAGAAAGTTCAGAGGTATGATCATACATGACTTGCTATCTGAAAGAGTGACCGCGATATGAGTTCAGAGGCACCAGCGGGTACATGACTCGATATTGTGAAAGTGTGAGTTCGGTGGCACCAGCGGGTACATAACTCGAAAATCTGGAGAATGGTCAGCGTGAATTCAGCGGTACCAGCGGGTACATGAATCAAAAATCTGGAAAACTATGAGGGTGAGTTCAGCGGTACCAGCGGGTACGTGACTCAATAATCTGAAAAATTGTGAGGGTGAGTTCAGTTATACCAGCAGGTACATGACTCAAAAATCTAGAAAATTGTCAGGGTGAGTTCAGCGGTACCAGCAGGTACATGACTCAATAATCTGGAGACTGTCATTTAGACATATTATTTCTTCAGGAACTTGCCGTTGACGGGCAACATGAGCAAGTCTCCGTTTTGCTTGGCGAGGCGGTAAGCACCGTTGGAGAATACGGCCTCGATGATAAATGGACCTTTCCATTTTGGCTGGAACTTGCCGGCGGTGTTGTGAGTCATGACCATCGGCCTCCGGACTGCCAGAACAAGATCGCCCACTTGGAATGTTCTAATTTTGACCTTCTTGTTGAAGGCTCCAGAGATGCGTGCTTGGTATAGCTCGATCCTTTGCTGAGCCAGGAGGCGCTTTTCATCTAAGGCCTCCAACTCTTGTAGTCGGTACCGGTAGTTATCATCCGTCGTCAATTGATAAGTGAGGGCGACACGGAGTGAGGGTATTTGAGTCTCTAATGGGAGAACTGCCTCACTCCCGTATACTAGGGAGAATGGTGTGTTCCCGGTAGCTGTTCGGATTGTAGTACGGTACGCCCATAAACATTCACCGAGCTTCTCGTTGCAGTCGCATTTGTTGGAAGAGACAAACTTCTTGAGGAGTTTGATGATTGTTTTGTTGAATGCCTCTGCCAACCCGTTCGTTGCCGGATTGTACGGTATCGAAGCAATATTCTGGATGCGATGTTTGTCGGAGAACCGATAAAAAGCGTGGCTTGCAAACTGCGTACCATTGTCGTGGATGATCCTTCGGGACAGTCCAAAGCGATAGATGATGTGATACTTAAGGAAGCTGATCACATTTGAAGTTTTGACTTCTGCAAGCGGAACAGCTTCCGTCTATTTGGAGAAGTAATTCGTGATCGCAAGTATGAAGCGATGTCCGCGGAAGGAAGGTGGAGTAATCAGAACGATGATGTCCATTCCCCATGCTTCAAATGGCCAAGACGCCACTGTCGATTGTAGGAATTCGGATGGCTAGTGAATAAAGTCTGCGTGGACTTGGCAGGCTTTGCACTTTCTAGCATAGTCTATCGCATCTGCTACCATCGTGGGCCAGTAGTAGCCCATTCGGCGAAGACGGTCTTACAATTTGGGGCCAGGCTGATGGGCCCCGCAAACACCGTTATGAGCTTCATGCACGACTTTTTTGGCTTCTGCGTTCGACAGGCACCGAAGCAATACTCCATCATAGGATCGGCGATACAACATTTTCGTTTCCGTATCGTATAAGAATCTGAGAGAACGCCGTCTGATGGAGGTGGCTTCTCTCGGGTTCTCGGGTAGGATGTCGTAGACAACGAAGTCAATGAATGGTTGTCTCCAATCTGGGACATCATCGATCGTCTGGGCGGAATAACTCGCCACGAATTGAATGTTGTTCTTGGGGCAGACCAGTTCGTGGCCTATCACGTCCACCGATTGATGAGTATGATTTGGCACTGCTAGGGAAGCGGCCAGACCTGCTAAGGCATCGGCTTCGATATTTCGGAGTCTGGGAACGTGCTCGATGAAGAACCCCTCGAACGATGAGATGATGTTGATTGCTATTTGGTGATAGGGGATCATGTCATCGTGGCGAACTTCGTATGAGCCCCGGATCTGATTGACGATTAACTGAGAATCGCCGTATGCTTCAAGGTATTTTACCCCCAGCTCTCTTGCAAGTTGGAGGCCAATGACCAAAGCATTGTACTCGGCCACATTATTAGAGCAGGGTTCCGTGAGAGAGTAAGCGCGGTTAATCACCAATTCGAAAGGGGAGACTAGCACCACTCCAACCCCGACGACGATATTGCCCTTGGGTCCAGTTTTTGAAGCACCGTCGAAGAACATTCGCCATATATCATCGTGAGAGGTTGCATGCGAGTCGGCGACCTCATCTGGGATTTCCTCATATATTCTGGACGACTCCAAGCCTGGGTGGGCTGCCAAGAAGTCTGCCAGGGCTTGGCCTTTGACCGCCTTTTATGGGATGAAGATCATATGATAAGGGGACAGCAATATTGCCCATGTAGCGAGGCGAGAGTTGAGTGCCCCTGGTTTAGTCATGAGGACCCTGAGAGGGTTGACTCGTGAGATCACATGTATCGTTTATCCGGTGACATAGTACCGCGTCTTCTGAATGGCGAATACTAGGGCAAGACATTCCTTCTCCACAGCGGTGTATCGGAGCTCTGGCCCAATCATCATTCGACTGAGGTAATATATGGCTTGTTCATGGCATGCATCGTTGTTTTGTGCCAACAGAGCTCCGAGAGAATGTTCCATTGCTCGTACGTAGAGCAGGAATGGTTTTCCAGCAACCGGGGCCACCAGGACTGGAGGGTTCGACAGATATTCTTTGATGCTGTCGAAGGTCCGCTGACATTCTCTGTCCCACACGAACGAGACGCCTTTCTTCATGAGGTAGGTGAATGGTCGACATCGTCCAGAGAGGTTAGAAATGAACCTCCTAATGTAGGCTAACCTCCCTTGAAGGCCTCTAAGTTTACGGAGATTTCTCGGGGGACCCATCTCCATGATTGCCTTCGTCTTCTCAGGGTCTACATGGATACCCTGGGCGGTGATGATGAAGCCCAAGAACTTCCCGCTGGATACGTCCAGGAAGGACTTCGTAGGGTTTATTTTCAAATTGTGCGCTCGTATCAGGTCGAATACCGTCCTCAGATCCTGCAGATGGTCTCCCTTACAGCGACTCTTGACGGCGATGTCATCAACGTAGCACTCCACCGTCTTGCGTAAGTGGTTCCTGAAGATGATACTCATGGCTCTTTGATATGTGGCGCCAGCATTCTTTAAACCGAAAGGCATGACTGTGTAGCAATACGTGCCAATCGATGTTCGGAATGATGTGTGCTTTTCGTCGTCAGGAGACATCTTGATTTGGTTGTACCCCGAAAAGCCATCCATGAATGACATACGTTCAAAGCCGCAGGTATTGTCAATCATGATGTCCGTAATAGGGAGGGGGAATTCATCTTTGGGGCATGTTTCGTTCAGATTGCGGAAGTCGATGCAGATTCGAATCTTTCCATTCTTCTTGAGGACGGGTACTATGTTGGCGACCCAATCCGAATGTTGTTCCTCACGAATAAAGCCGCTGGCTATCAGTTTGTTGACTTTGATTTCGATCGCATCCATGATGCCTGGGCGGAAGCGTCGCTGTTGTTGCTTGACTGGCTTTGCATCCGGCCGAATGTTGAGCTTGTGAAGAGTAATATCGAGATTTAATCCCGACATGTCTTCATTGCTCCATGCGAACACATCAATGTATTCATTGACAAGTTCCAGCAGCGATTCTCGCTCTTCGTCTGTTAAGCTTTTACTGACGAAGATTGGCTTTGGAGAAGATTCGCTGCCGAGGTCGACTTGTATAACCTCTTCTTCAGTAGGAGGTTCTCTCAGTTCGAACCGCTTTTACCATTGTGCATCCAACTGCTGGGCCCACGGCTCTAGCTCGAGGATTTCGGGGATGTCTTCGTCTTCTTTATAAGCGTCGGCGAAGGCCATGTTGACTGACAAGGCTTGTCTGAATACAACTCCGATGCTGGTATCTGAGTCAGAAGTTGGTGACCCGGTTGAATGTGAATGCTAGTCGCATTCTTCATCTGAACTTTCAGGGGTCGTCGTGGGTGTTACATACCCTAATCCATATCGAGTCTTGCTAAAGTAGTCTCGCGGTTTGCCGGCCGGGACCAGTGGCTTCAAAGGTCATCGTCGTCCAGTACCATAGTTCAAACCTGGCGTCATCTCCAGATCATACCCTTGTTTATGCATGAGATATTTGGATTGGGGACTATAAAGGTACAGAGGCAGTCTCCCGGCATCTGACCCGAGGTCGACTTCTTCTATGGTGAAGGGATGCGGATCGTCCTTCCGGCCGAAGGTGATTGGATGGTCCCCTCCCTCAATTATACGGTAAGCGTCTTCCGCTGGAGTAAGCTAGATCGTGGTGTAGACATTTGTCACCTGTGTGTGTAGGTGAGTGCCTATACCGTGTTCCATAGCATACATTGTACAAAGCTTATTAAGCTCGAGGTAGTTCAAAGATAGCCCTTTATTGATGAAGTAAGGTACCTTTTCTAGGGAATTACATCATTTACGGAGGGAACATCAGTGTGGACAGCCACATACTTGGCTAGCTCCAGTTCCTCTTCGGCTATCCCCTGTGTAAATGAAGACTGAGAGGACGACCTGGGCAGCTTGATCGTCAGGGGTTCAGCTGATGGAGCAGAGCGTAGGATTGTTGGCAGACTAGCGGCCCCCAGTATGGTGCTCGATGTCGGGCGGGAAGTGGTTGGTTCGCTAGAGGTTCCTGGCCTTGCATCGGGGTGACGACCCTTCTTGGGAAGGCGTATCGTCAGTGGCTTGTCGGAGGGATTGAGCTTCTCCGTTTGGGGCTGACCGACTCTCGACAGTCTGATTGTCAGTGGCCCTGTTGTGGGTCTTGGCACTTTGCCGGACCTTGGCAGTCGGATTATCATCTGCTCTTCTTGTGCCGAGAGGCTAATTGCATCCTTACGCAGAGTAGCGGTAAGGGGGACGGACCTGCCCGGTTTGCGAGCTTGGAGGTAGATCGTCAGAGGTTCTTCTGATCCTGTGGTTGTCTCAGTATGAGCTTGCACATCTCCTTCACCAAGATGCTTCTTCGACTGTTCGTACAAACAGGAGTCTGAGTAGTAGGATTCGACCCCTTTGAAGGGATCGATATCAGCAAATTCCGTCCTCACGAAGCCGTGTTTGTCGACATACTTGAAGCATTGATGCAGTGTGGAAGGCACGATCATATAATCGTGTCTCCATGGGCGTCCCAAGAGGATGTTGTAAGAAGTGTCCGCATCTATGACGTAGCAGGTAACTTCGGATTGGAGATCGCCAATTTGACACTTCAGACGAATCTTCCCAATTGGGTAGCTCCTGCCCGAATTAAAACCGCTGATGGCGGTGCTTGTAGGTGTCAGGCGATGCATTGGGATACGGAGATGATGTAGCAGACCCTTCGAGATAATGCTTATGGAAGAGCCAGGATCGATGTACATCCGATCCACCTTTACGTCGCCGATATATCCAGTGTAGTATAATGGGCGATCGTGCAGGTTGGTTTTGATGAACATGTCTTACAGAGTGAAGACAATGTTGGGCATCGCTCCCGTGCAGGCGCTGTCTTGGAGATCTGCAGGCAGATTTTCTCCCGTGAGGTTGACTTGAGCCAGGTATGCGTCGGTATTTTGGAGTACATCGCTCAAAGCGGCACGAACATCCTTGGAGAGTCTCGGAAGTTCGTATAATGACAACTTGGCCGGTGTGTTGGCCAACTGCACTAAGATGTCGAAGTTGTAGGGCATCTCCAGCCCTTGTGCTGCCTCTTTTCGGAGGGATTTGTCAAAGCGAGTCTCCCTCGGCCTAGGCTTGTCGGTCGTCGGAGGCTGAGCCGGTCCCGGAGCATCAGTTGTAGTGGGTTAATGATCTTCAGCTGGATTGTCAACCACGGTTGGAATTGTGCCCCAGATCGAGTGACAACGGCTGTAGCTTCTTCGATATCTATCGAGATTGTGCGGCAGGACCTGACTTTCCCACTCTTCTTCTTGTAAATAGAAGATGGTGTGGGCCGAGTCACTTCTGATACCAAGTCTGGATGGATCCATATGACCTCCCCTCGTGATGTGGTGAGGGGCACTAGACCAGCAGCTGATCTCGGGGAGGTGGAAGATTAGCAATCTCCATTGTCGCCAGAGGGATGGGGACCACACCGTCTTGGGTTTTCGTCGGGGAGAAGCCGCCGAATTGTACCGACACCGTGTTGGCTGCCACGGTTACCTCTTCGAATGATAATGGCAGTACTTTGAGTTCTCCATCTTTGCCGGTCGCGGTTCCCGTCTTGGTGGAGGAAGCTGAATTCTGTCTCCTTGTATGATCATGTCCAAGATGGGCTTGACGTGACCGTCTTCGAAGGAGTAAGTAATTTACGGCCATTGTTTGTCTGTCGGCTTTGGCTCAGGTTTCTGTGCTGTATCGGCCACCATAGCCTGCTTACCGCTGCTGTCCCGATTGTTGGAGGGGTTACCCCCATTGTCGTTGTTGGGACGCTTGCCCTTGTTCTCTCCGTCCGAGATGTGCAATCCCAGTTGGCCATCCTTCTTCAATCGTTCTTCGGCACTTGTGGCACTAATGATGAACGTCTTCCAGTCCTTGAATTAATTTTCGCCCATCCAGAGACTGATTGTTGGGAGCAATCTCTTTTGGCAAATTTCGATTAAGGAGGAATCGGGATTTCCAGATGGCAGCTTCATGGCGATTTGGCGGAACCGCTCAATGTAGTTCCTTGTCAGCTCCTTCTCCCCTTGGACGACGTCCATGAGGGTGGACATGGTGATGTCCTGCCCTACTTCGTAAAATCTCTCCAAGAACATGCGCTTGAAGCCGGCAAAGGAGTGGATGCAGTTGTCTGGCAGGTTGCGGTACCAGTCGAAGGCGACTCCTTTCAATGCCCCGATGAATAATCGTGTGAGAATAGCATCGTCATGGGGCAGATGGTCGGTGGTGACCTCGAAGTAAGTGATGTACTGACTTGCTGAGGTCTTGCCATCATAAGGATTAATATTGAACGGCTTATATCTTGGTGGGAATGGAACATCCCTCCATACAGCGGGGTATGGTTGTCGTATTCTGAGGTCTTGAGAGGTTTTTCGTGCGTGGAACATGGCTCGGAGCTCTTGGACCTCTCTTCTCGCTTCCGGGCCTCATCCACAGCGGTGGGGGCCGTTATTTCGGAAGGACTGTTGCTCGAGTTCGGTGCCGCTGAGTTCGAGTCCGCATTGACCGCGGGACCCGCACTTGTTTGGCCAGGCGTCCCTCCTTGGAGAGTTGGAAGGGCAGCTTTGATCTCGTCTACAGACTTGACCAAGGAATGCAGTATGGCCTCTAGAGTGTCGATGCGTTGGCGATCACTGGAACCACCTTGGTTGCTGTCTGTCATGAACACCATCTTTATATGAGGAGAGGTGGAAGGAACAGTAGAGGACGAGCCCTCTGAATCGTACCCCTGTAGTGAGAAGTCATCGGGATATGTGGGAATATTCTCCTCTGGTTCGGACTCAGAATGAACATTACCCCCAGTTTCCGAGTTCGCCTCGTCTTGGGAATTGTGGATGTCCTCGGGGACGTCGGGGTTTGCTGCATCTGATGATAGAGTTGTTTCCCCCGGCTCGTCTTCTTGGAAGATTGGATTGTCATGGAGATTCGGAGGAATGCTACCCCCAATCCCAGCAACCCCCGGTGATACGGATGACGAGTCTCCCACTTAGCAGATTTTGTCTTGGAACGGGTACCTTGGAAAACTCCGGTGGCAGGCATCCACTTAGCCGATAGTCTTTTATTCATAATGGTTGATGTCTTTGGGCTAGGGGCGCTGGTCTTCTTCCCCTTCCCATCGGCGAGGACTTTTTGAGCAGAGTTACAGGAGACGACGGGAAGTGCCTCGTCTTCTGAAGATGGTTGTTGCAGTCTTTGAAATACAGACTGCCGGTCTTCTCGCACCGTCGCGCTGTTGCAGCAGCAGTTGACGATGACTTGAACGTAGTGACGTCCGTGGGAGGACTCTTTGCACCCCGATGCATCTTCTCTTTCTTTGCGTTTGTGGAGGATGGCCTCACGCAAGTCAGATGGGTCTGGACCGACCATATTTGCTCCCGGGATTTTGGGAGACTTTTGCGAACCTCTCTGTCCGTCTGCCACCGGGGGCTGGACTCGAGTGGTTCTGTACAACTTCCCATCCGAGGCCCGCATAACAGTATGCGGAACGCTCGGATGGTCAGAGGTCAGATCAGCGGACCGAACTTGCCAGGCTCGTGCTGCTTTAGACTTCTTCGCTCTAGTACGTAAGGGCACATAGTAGGAAGAGTCTAAGTGATACTAGAGAGAGTCAGACATATCTTCTTGGGAGCACAAGAGATCAGGACCGTACGAGAGACGGTCAAAGACAGAGCTGCGTGGAGTAGGCGTCATGCGACTGTTATCGGTGGTTCGTATGCGGCTGGCAGACGTAGCCGCATAGGCTTTCTTCATGCGGCTGGGAGTCTCAGCCGCATGAGTCTTCTTTATGCGGCTGGAAGATCTGGCCGCATGGATTTTCTTCATGCAGCTGGTAGATCCACCCGCATGAGCCTCCTATATGTGGTTGGCAGATTTGGCCACATGAGTGCTCGGCTTTTTCTTGGGGCGCATAGAGTCGCTCTTTGTCCCTGCAAGTCCAGCATCGTAGTGCTTTCCTCTGCCGGACTTGAGGACAACAGAGTTCTCTACGGCTCGAAGTGGAGCCGTATGAGAATCGCCCTCGCCGTCTTGGGTAGCAGAGAGTACCCCATCCAGAGCTTGTGGAGGGGCAAATGATTTTGGCCTCCATTCGCAGCGAGCTTTCTTTGTGCGGGCTCGCTTCTGGATCGGGCCAGCACTTCCTTCAGAGAGCATCTCTTCAAACGCCTGTTGGTCGAAACGGACGACCATCTTCTGTTGCGTGGAGCCAAGCTTGGCTGCATCCGACTGCGTCACCAACTCCTCAGCCGTGGAGAAGTTTGTCCCCAGCAGAGTCGCCATCGTGTTTAGGGGTGAGCAACGGTTCGGTTCGGTTCAAACCGAACCGTATATATGAAAACCAAAATTATCGTAAACCGTACTTCTCAAAACCGAAAACCGAACCGTTTTTATAAAAACCGAACAAAACCGAACCGAATTAATTCGGTTCGGTTTTCGGTCGGTTCGGTTTCATGGGCCAATGTGCCGGACCTTCAATTTTTTAGCAAAATATGCCTATTTAAATAACAATTTATTTTAAAAATATGGTATTATTGTATTAATGAATTATATATTACAAAGTGTGAAAAATATCAGTATATATATATAGATTGAGGGTAGAGAGAGAGAGAGAGTGCTCAAAAAAGTACCGACAGAGAATAAGAGGAGAGTGTCCTCGGCTAAGGGTTACAAAATATTAGTATATGTAGATTGAGGATAGTTTGATAAATTATTAAATCTAAATCGGTTTTCGGTTTGGTTCGGTTATCCGGATTAAGAACCGAAAACCGAACCGTTATTTTAAAATTTAAAATTTTTAAACCGAAAACCGAACCGATAACCGAAAAGCCGAACCGTTTGTCATATTTCGGTTCGGTTCGGTTCGGTTTTCGGTTTTCAACCGTTATATGCTCACCCCTAATCGTGTTTGCCATGAAATATAAAATAGCAGAACAATTATCGGAGGACTGGACTTTTACTTCACGTTACAAACTCGCTTGTACAAAGAAAGCCTAGGGACGAAAACCTAGGTACAACAGTCTAAGTACAATTGTTTATTTTAGATTCTGGGGGGTGACGATAGAGGCTCGGGAAAGCGACGGCAGCTCTACCTTACACCTTGGACGATCGGTATGCAGCCTTGGCTCCAGAAGATTGCTCGGCGTTGAAGAAATGCTCTCTTTGCTCTCTCTCTCTGGTCTTTCTCTCCAAGTATTCTGGTGCTCTCTCTGATCTCGCAAAGTGCTCTCTTCTGTATGTATGAGTCTCTCTTACAAGGGAATGGCACCCTGCTATTTATAAGAATGGGCGGGCCTCATTAGGGTTCACAATGATTGCCCCTTAAAGTGGCGACGGCCTATTGATCGATCAATCTGGGCCATTAATTTTGAGTATAATGGATCTGGGCCATTTAATGTAGATTGCACCAAATCCTATCAGTAATTAATGCTGATTAGAATAAATCTCCACGATGATGATCTGCTGATGTCTGCGAATCTGAATGAATAAATTTAATTCATTCTCCTGCCACGTGTCCCAGATTATTGGGATTTAACCCAATCTTTGATTGCGGTAAATCTGGGAAATTGATTGGCTTGATGACACGTGTTCTGGGAGTTACTAAGCCGCATAAGGATTGATCCGCATAAGGTTTGTCCACGTGTCAGGGCAGCTTGGGGAGTGGACCCCGAATCTTCGAACCACATGATAGTCTGGACCATACAATGGGTAGTGAGCCGCATGAAGATGATCCTTGTGAACCGCATAGGGCTGATCCTTTTGAGCCGCGTAGGGCTGCGTCTGCTTGAGCCGCATAGGACTGTCTCGATCTGGGCCGCATAGGACAACTTTGGCTTGAGCCGCATAGGGGGGTCTCCGCTCGAGCCGCATATGGCTGTCCACGTGTCTTAGCTGCGTGGCATTTTCTGGATTGTGTCAGAGATTTTCTCTGATTTCCTAGGATTTTGTCATTATGACAGAGTCATAATTATCTCTTTATGTCAGGCCTGTCGCTTCGTCATAGTGGTCAGCCGTCCAAGCAATTAATGCAGTACAGTGCGGAGGGGAGAACTGTTTGCAAGCCACGTGTCTTTTCTTCTGAGCCGTATGGGTGTCACAGAGCCGCATAGACTCGTTGAGCCGCATGGGTCTTCTGAGCCGCATGGTGTTTCCTGGCCGCATGGCTCTTTCTTTATTATTTTCTATGCTTTTACAATAACATCTCATGTACAGATCCATATAGTACTAATCCGTGATAATGTCGTGTCAGCATCAAGTAAATTAAACTATGACAAGAATATAATTCCTAACAAGTATGAAACGGTCAGAGAATGTACTCGCCTGATATCTTGGCTGTCTGATGAGAATATGAGTTTGAGCTGGAGTATCTGAGTTCTACATTAGAGCAACACAGGTCACAGCATGTCTAACATGAAATAAGATTAGTCTACAATCCATTCTAAATGATTCTAGGTCCTTCTAGGTCAAAGTCAACCCTTGGTCAACTCTGGTCAAACATGGTCAACTCTGGTCAAACCTGGTCAACCATAAGTCAACTAGTCTATCTACCAAATTTTAGGTCAAACACAACTTATCTAGTCATTCTAAGCTCATTTAAGTTGATTTAGATCAAGTTTGAATTAAAGTTGACTTTTGTCAACATGGTCAACTTGCTAGTCAATTCGACCAAATTAGGCTCATTGGGTCAATCCTAAGCTGACTCATAACCCATAGACTATATCTAATAGCAATCACAACATATACTTATATATTATATTCATTTATTACATATTGGTATGAATATAGATATATAATATCACACAATATAAAGCATACCATTCAAACTACATAGAGGAAATACCTATATATGAAATCAAGGTAGAGGATATCCACAATTGAATCAAGTATATATATATATATATATATATATATATATATATATATATATATATATATATATATATATATATATATATATAGCATAAATGATATCAAAAGGAAATAAAAGAAAAAGGAAAGAAAGGGAACTGAGGATTATCTCAGTGTAGGGATCCTGAGTTTAAAGCCAAGGAATACCAAAACAAATATGAGAGCTCATGCTCACTGAACAGAAATAAACCCAAAGAGATTCTCAGTCTTCAAACTGAGAATTTAATATTACAAAACAAAAGACTCATGAGGTTAACCTACTGAACAAAACAGGTTCAGTTATCCATAAGGTCTGAACATACATGAACCTCAATCTCCAAAACCTGAACAAAATCAATAAAGACAAAATTCAAGTTCAAGAACTGAAATACATGGGAACCAATCCTGAGAACTATTCCATGAAACTGGGATGCAAACAGCAACCCAAACTGAGAATTAAGTTACTCAACTAACATCAAAACATGAGAATGGATTAAAATATAAACTTAAGTCTAAATCTGAAATTGAAATCAATTCTAAATAAATTCAAAGTTCACAAACCAAAAATGGGAATAAGTGTGACAGCAACAAATCAATAAACATGAGAATACTATCAATATCTCAAACCTGAGATTAACTAAAACCTGAGAACATATTAGACAATGTAAAAAAAACACAAAATGAAAACAAGAAAAAACCTGGGAATAAAATTTTAACTAAACCTGGGATTATAAATCTCAAAACCTGAGATTGTCTCCACACAATCTGAGAACATAAACCAAACTATAGCAATCTCAGGAAATCAAATAGTCTTAAACCCAATCAATACCAATTTTCCCCCAAAACCCTGAAACATAAGTTCACAGTGAAAAACCAATTCGAAAAGCAATTAGATAATCAAAACTCAAAATCAAGTAGGAAATCTAGTGTACCATGGTAGGTAACATCCCTACGTGTCCACACGAACCTAGATGTGTCCACGAAGTGGACACAATCATGTTAAAACAACACAAGTTCAAGTATCAGTGACTGTGTGCACACAGGCTCGTGGGGGTGTGTCGAGCCATAGAGGACACGACACAGAGCTCGAGACGAGTCGAGCTCATGCACAGTCCTAGAGAGGGTTTAGGGTTAGAGGGTCGACACCCTGAAACACGACCACAACGTGTCCTCGTGTTGCACGAGACGCGTATCAGACGCGACTGAACCGTGCGTACGTGTCTGTACAAAATTAGTGTGGCTAGATTTGCGAGTTCGACACAAAATGAGATGACATGGCACTTGGGGGCTGACGTGTCAGCTATGTCCCCAAGCCATACACCAAATTTGGTGTGTCCAAGTGGTACAAACACTGCGCACTGCCACCCGATCAGCAGGGAACACGTACGAGGGCTCGTACGACATGTCCTGTCCAAATTGGGACACAAAAATGACACGACATGATGCTCAGTGCCTGGGTAAAATAAAAACACATATGTAGGGCTAAAATCCTATTCAGATGGATTTCAAAATTATGAACAAAAATTCCTTTGTGGCATTTCATCAAACACCAATACAAGAACACTGATACAGTGTCCGACGGACACCAAATCAACACAAATTTCTACGAAACTCATCCTACAGCTAGGGGACACCTAGATGTATGCATCTACTAAAAAAAATCATGAAATTAAAGGGTTTTGGAGAGATTACCTATTCAGATGAATTCCTATAGAAAGCTCCAAATGTGTAGATCCTCCTTGCGGCTCCAAAACTCCAATGCACTTAAATTCTGAATTTCCTCACCATCAATAATTTATAAACAAAGATCAGAACCTAATGCAAACGACTAGGGTTTAAAAGGAGAAGAAATAAAAAAGATAGGAGGGATACTTACTTAGGTTTTTGCCAAAAGGAGGAGGAATAGAAAAGAGAAACAATTCTCACTATAAGATATTAAATAGGGTTTCCCCCCTTGACCTAGCTTGGCCGGCCATAATATAATGGGCTAGGGTTTCCTAATGGTTCGGCTTGGGCCTCTTTCTATGGTTAAAATAAAACATTAAATAAAAAAAGTTTCTAATCAAAAGCTTGCTAAATAGCTTCTAACCTGAGACTAAATAGAATAGGATTACTAACCCTAGAAAATCATGCTACTACGTCACTAAGTCATGGTGAGACATTAGGCTAGGTTGCACCAAGGCTGTACTATCAAAAGGCCAAAAAATCACTACACCAATAATATAATATATTAAAATAATCAAAAGAATTTACAATTACCAAAATACCCTTAAATAGAAAATTGGGTGTGACAAATCTACCCTCCTTTAAAGAATTTTGTCCTCGAAATTAAAGACAAAACTGAATAGGTGTGAAGGATAGAAAGTCATACCTCACGGCGGAAAAAGATAAGGGTATTTCTCGCGTATCTCATCCTCCCTCTCCCAGGTAGACTCACCTGGAGAGTGGTGCCTCCAAGCTACGCGAACCAAGGGTATTGTCTGGTTCCTCAGCTCTTTCTCCCGTCGATCCAGAATCTCCACAGGCTATTCTGGATAACTAAGAGTAGGGCCCACCTCGATATCGGAATGGTCCAGAACATGGCTGGGATCTGCCACATACCGTCTCAACTTTGACACATAAAATACATTATGGACTCCCTCTAATGCAGGGGAAAAGTCCAGTCTGTATGACACGTCACCGACTCTTCCGCTGATGACAAAAGGTCTGATGAAACACGGACTAAGCTTTCCACCTCCACCAAAGCGAATAGTACCACGCATCGGAGATATCCTCAGGAACACCAGATCTCTAACCTAGCACAAACATGGTCTCAAGCTTAACTATAACAATCACATGATCAAACAAAAATCACAAAACAAACAAAATCCTAATCCTAAGTCTAAGTCTAAGTTGTACCTCAAACTGCAAAGGTCTTCGGTGGCTATCGGCCCAATGCCGTTGTCTTTTCTGTGCCATGCAAAGTCGATCTCTGATGAGCTTCACCTTCTCGACGGCATCAACAACCATCTCAGGTCCCAATAAAGCTCGCTTTCCAACGTCATCCCAAGACAAGGGTGTACGACATCTACGCCCGTACAGCGTCTCGAATGGTGACATCCAATGCTGGCATGGAAACTGTTGTTCTATGCAAAATCCACTAAATACAAATAATCCTTCCAGGAGCCTCCAAAATCTAAAACACAAGTCCACAGCATGTCCTCGAGTGTCTGAATAGTCTTCTCTGACTGTCCGTCCGTCTGAGGGTGGTATGCAGTTCTGAACTTGAGCTGAGTGCCCAAACTAGTCTGTAGACTCCGCCAGAAATATGAAGTAAAGCGAATATCCTGATCCGAGACAATGCTCACCGAAACTCCATGTATCCTGATAATCAGCCGCATATACATCTCTGCTAGCCTCTCAGTCGACGTACCCACCTTAAATGGAAAAAATTTGGCTAATTTGGTCAACCTATCTACGATGACCCAAATTGCATCTTTCCTCCTAGTGTATGCGATAATCCAGAAATAAAGTCCATCATGATGTGCTCCCACTTCCACTCCGGAATGGGCAATGGCTGTAACAGTCTTCCTGGCCTCTGCCTCTCTGCCTTAACCTGCTGACAGACTAAACATCTGGCTACGAAGCGAGCTACCTCCCGCTTCATCCCAAACCACCATATATGCTCCTTCAGATCCCTATACATCTTGTTGGCACTCGGATACATAGTGTACTGAGAGCGATGGGCCTCCTACATAACCTGCTTCCGAAGCTTTCCGTTATGCACACACAGTCTGGAACCGTGCCTCAATGCTCCATCCTCTGTAAGAATAAAACCATCATCCACCAATCATGTTCGAACCTGCTCTCGGATACACCACAGAGTAACATCCTCGAACTGAGTCAGCTTGATCCTCTCCATCAGGTCCGACTGAATCTGAAGGCCCCATATCTGTATCTGAACTCCTGGCACAATCACCTCAATCTCCAGGCTCTCTATATCTGCTAACAAGTGACGATCCATCATCAAACACATAGCTATCGGATACCTACTCAAGGTATCGGCAACCACGTTGGCCTTTTCTGGATGATATTACAAGAAAATGTCAAAGTCCTTCATCAACTCCAACCACCTGCACTGCCTCATGTTGAGATCTTTCTGTGTAAACACATACTTCAAGCTCTTGTGGTCTGTAAAGATCTCCACACGCTCTCCGTATAGATAGTGCTTCCATAACTTAAGAGCAAAAATAACTGCCGCCAACCCCAAATCATGGATAGAATAGTTCTTCTTATGCGGACGTAATTGCCTAGATGCATAGGCAATCACCTTCCTATGCTGCTATAAGACACAACCCAGACCCTTTCCTAAGGCATCACTGTAAATAGTGAACCCGCCTGATCCTGATGGCAATGTCAAAATCGGGACCGTCGTCAGTTGCTTCTTAAACTCATCGAAAGCAATCTGACATTCCTCTGACCAGATAAACTCTGTGTCCTTTCGGGTCAGCCTAGTCAATGGCTCTGCAATCCGGGAGAAATCCTGAATGAACCTCTTGTAGTAGCCTGCTAATCCCAGAAAGCTTCTGATCTTCGTAATTGAACTCGGTGCTGTCCACGCCTCAACTGCTCTGATCTTCTTCGGGTCTACTGAGATCCCATCTCCGGTCACCACGTGACCGAGAAAATCAAATTGATCTAAAAAGAACTCACACTTCGAAAGCTTACCGTAAAGCTGCTCCTTCCTGAGAGTCTCCAAAACCACTCTCAGATGCTCCCCGTGCTCCTCTAGGGTCTTCGAATATACCAAGATGTCGTCGATGAACACCACCATGAACTTGTCCAAGTATTGGTGGAACACCTTGCTCATCAAGTTCATGAATATCGCCGGGGCATTAGTTAACCCAAACGGCATCACCATAAACTCAAATTGGCCATACCGTGTCCTGAATGCTATCTTCGGAATGTCCTTCTTCACCTTCACTTGTTGGTAACCTGACCTCCTCTGGTCTACTGCTGGTGCTGGGTAAACTTCTGCTGCTGGGTCGAAAATGGTCCCTTCTGCTGCCCTGCCGGAGCCTTGGCTCCTGCTTCCTGAGCTGTACGTCCCGAAGACATGGGACAGTCCCTCAGCTGGTGCTACGCTAAACCACAAAGGAGGCACTTGCCTAGCCTCTTTCTGTACTCCTTTCACACATATCCTGGCTTCTTACAGAAAATGCAACTGCTGATTTGCTGCTGTCTTAGCGCCTGCTGTATCTGCTTCTGCTAAAAATGCACACGACCCTGACTCCGGAACTGCTGCTGTTGGAATGGCTTCTGCTGATGTTGCTGCTGATAATGGGGCCTTTTGGCCTGGCCTCCACTGCCGCTAGCTCCATATGAATCATGACCTCTCTTCAGTTTCAGTTCGAGGTCGTCCTCAGCTGCCATAGCTCCCGTCAAAATCTTCTCGAAAGTAGCATTTCTGTTGCTCTTGGTCAAGGACTTGACTTCCTTAATCAAGCCCTTCCTGAATCTCCTAGCCTTCGCTATCTCGCTCAGGCCCTCCATAAACCTGCCCAGATGGCAGAACTCTCCAGCGTACTCTTCTACTATCTGGTTCTCCTGGACCAAATTTTTGAACTGTGTCTCCAAGGCGCCAAGTACTGTGTCGAGAAATAACTTCTCCTTGAAGAGCTTCTTGAAAGCCTCCTAAGTCTGCCCCTGTGTACTAACCCTGGGGTCGGTCTGGTACCATGTGTGGGCAAGGTCCTACATCTGGCTGCCCGCTGCTTCTATCTGAAGCCTAGCTGGTATCTCCGCGAGACGAAAGATCTCCTCTATATGCTCGATCCAGTCGTCGGCATATAGGATACCCTCAGTAACCTTGAAGTCTCACGGCCACATCTTCTGGAAGTCCTGAATGCCCGGAGTCCTCGGCTGGTACGATTGTATCTGTCTTTCCTGTGGTTGGGCAGTCACCTTCTCTACTGCCACCATAGCTGACTGATGGACATTGTCAATGCCTTGCCTCATATCCTACGTGTAACACTCAGTTTTTCAGATGAGGATAATTTTGAAATTTTGGAATTATAATTATTATTTATTGATATTTATTTCATATTATGATTTTTGGTGATT